>BOPN01000134.1:508377-515877 GCA_017312705.2 Penaeus japonicus
TTCATTTTCAGTCTCTCTTTCTTCCCTTTCTACCTTCTTTTATAACTTTTCATCATTATAATCATCAGTACCAATATTAGTATCTGCATTAATATCACTACTATCACCATCAACACTATCTTCACTATACCCATTTTTAAGTGTTCCATTCATTTCTCTCCTCTTCTCTTCCCCCATTCTCCTTCACCTCCTTGTTATCCTTTTATTTTGCCACTTTGCATGACGTTCAGTAGCTGTACATTGTGCCAACACGTGACATGTTAAGTGGCCCTGTCCAAGCCTGTGTGTGGAGGCGGGGCTATCAAGGCACTGTATGAGTTTATGGCTTTATAAGTTCACTGTAATATCTGAACTGCGGGGACAAGAGCAAGTGTGGGTTTGTGTGATTACATACAGACATGTGTGTGGGTGTGCGGGTGTGTATTTGGGTGTTTACGTATAGACATGTGTGTGGGTGTACATCTGTGTATTTGAGTGTTTACATACTGACGTGTGTATTTGGGTGTGTACGTACAGACATGTGTGTGGGTTTGAAAGTGTGTGTTTGTGTGATTACGTACATACATGTGTGCGGGTGTGCGCGTGTGTATTTGGTTGTTTATGTACTGACATGTGTGTGGGTGTATATCAGTGTATTTGGGTGTTTACGTATAGACATGTGTGTGGGTGTACATCTGTGTATTTGGGTGTTTACGTACAGACATGTGTGTGGGTGTGCAAGTGTGCATTAGGGTGTTTGCGTACAGACATGTGTGTGGGTGTACATCTGTGTATTTGTGTGTTTACGTACAGACATGTGTGTGGGTGTACATCAGTGTATTTGTGTGTTTACGTACAGACATGTGTGTGGGTGTACATCAGTGTATTTGTGTGTTTACATACAGACATGTGTGTGGGTGTACATCTGTGGGTTTGTGTGATTAGGAACAGACATGTGTGTGGGTGTACATCTGTGGGTTTGTGTGATAAGGAACAGACATGTGTGTGGGTGTACATCAGTGTATTTGGGTATTTACTTACAGACATGTGTATGGGTTTGCAAGTGTCTGTTTGTGTGATTACGTGCAGACATGTGTGTGGGTGTACATCTGTGTATTTGGGTGTTTGCGTACATTCATGTGTGCGGGTGTGCAAGTGTGTGTTTGTGTATTTTGGTGTTTACGTACAGACATGTGTGTGGGTGTGTGCGTGTGTCTATAAACTAATATGGACATATACAAATATGTGTATGTATTCATGCATTCATGCACATAGAATATTAGCGTGTATATGTGTGTGTTTATGGATCTGTTAGTGTCCTATCATTTATATTAAAGTGGACTCTTGCATACTTTCGGTATATATAAACTTATATATGATATGATTATACATAATACAATAATATATAATATAATTGTATATAATGTGGTATATATAAACCGAATACCTATCTAGGGATATAATATAACACATATCAATTTACACACAGGTAATTTGGAATCTCGATTCCATGACCACCGGATTCGCGTCATGCACTCAGTCGACTGTCAGATCAATGCACTGACAGACAATCCGAGGTCGCGTCTCGTTTTGGCGAACCGACAATTTCCGCTTCGATCTGGTTGACTGATTGACTGAATGACTGATCGACTGATTGACTGACTTCGGACTGATTGACTGACTTCGAACTGACTGGCTGATTGATTAACTGGACGCCTTCGAACTGACTAATCGACTGATTGCTGACTGATCGATCAACTGACAGACTTCGAACTAACTGACTGATTGATTAACTGGACGCCTTCGAACTGACTGACAAATCGATTGATTGACTGACTTCGAACTGACTGACTAACCGATTAACTGACTGCCGTCGCAAAGGTCCTACCAACCAGCTTACTCTCCTGGTACTTTGTGATCCATAAAAAAATCCTATTCATTTTCCTAAGATAGGAAGATAATGACAAAAGTAAGGCAAGCAGTAACAATGATAATGAAAATGACATTCGTAATAGAATTAATGCAAAAGTAATAAAAATGATGATTAGGATAAAGGAGCAGTGGTACAGGATACATGTTGCAGGTTGCAGGTTGTGGACAGGAGCGAGAGGAGAGGAGGATCTCAACCTCACCCCCCCACCCCCACCCCACCTTCACCCCCACCCTCCCTTCATCTCCCCATTCAAGGCAAGAATGAGGAGTTAAGTGCCTGAGCTGGCATCAACCCCCCTCCCTCCCTCCCTTCCTATCTCCCACCCTCCCTCCCTCACTCCATCCTTCCCCTTCCTTCCTCACTCCCTCCCTCCCACCATCCCTCCCTCACTCCATGCCCTCTCCCTCCCCTCCCTTCCTTCCCTCACTCTCTCCTCTCCTCCCTTCCCTCCCTCCTACCATCCCCTCTCCCTCCCCTTCCCTCCCTCTCTCTCCTCTCCTCCCTTCCCTCCCTCCCTCTCTCTCTCCCCTTCCCTCCCTCCCTCCCTCCCTCCCTCCCTCCCTCTCTCTCCCTCTCTCTCCTCTCCTCCCTCCCTCCCCTTGAGTCTGCAATGTGCGTTGACAGTTCCTCTTAGTTGAATGTGATGGCGTCATTCTTCCCTCATTTTCCTCTTCTTCCCTGTTTCTATCTCTTTGCTCTTCCTCGTTTTTCTTTTTTTCGCCTCTTCGTTGTTTTCTTCCTCTTTTTTTTTTCTTTCCTCATTTTCTTATTCTTCACTCCTTTTTGTTTTATTTTTTTCTCTTTCTCTGTTTCTCGAATTCGTCTCTTCCGTTTGCCATCTTCCCTCCTTTCCCCTTCTCTCTCTGCTTCCTCTTTCTCTCTTCTTTCCCTCTTTCCTCTCCCTCCCTACTCCCCTCTTCTTCCTCTCGCCCCCCCTTCTCCCCTCTTCTTACCTGGTCTCTTCCTTTCCTCTTCCTCTCCTCTTCTCATCTCTTCCCTCTTTTGACCTATTGTTTTTCCCTTCCCCCTCTTCCCTTATCCTCTTCTCCCCCTTTCCCCTTTTCACCCTCTTTTCTCCTCCTTCCCCCTTTCTTCTTTTCTAACCCTTTCGCCTTCTGTCCTCTCCTCTCCCTCTCCCCCCACCCCCACCCCCCCTCTCCCCCATTTCTCCTTCCGAGATGACGTCACATTTCGAATTAGCTTTCCTCGAGGGAGAGAGGGAGAGAGGGAGGGAGGGAGGGAGGGAGGGAGGGAGGGAGGGAGGGAGGGGGAGGGAGAGAGGGAGGGAGGGAGGGGAGGAGGGAGGGGGAGGGAAGGAAGGAGGGGGGGAGGGAGGAGGAGGAGGAGGAGGGGGAGGAGGGGGAGGAAGAGGGGGAGGGGGAGGAGGAGGAGGGGGAGGGGAAGGAGGAGGGAGGGAGGAGGAGAGAGGGAGGAGGGAGGGAGGGAGGGAGGGAGGGAGGGAGGGAGGGAGAGGGAGAGGAGAGGACAGGGAGGGAGGGAGGGAGAGAGGGAGAGAGGGAGGGAGGGAGGGAGAGAGAGAGAGAGGGAGGGAGGGAGGGAGGGAGGGAGAGAGGGAGGGAGGGAGGAGGAGGCGCTGTGGTATTATAAGTCAAAAACATCCTTTAATCTTCCCTTTTCCCTTCCAGCATAAACTAAAGGATTATCGGAAGCCCCTTTTTAGTATTCTATTTCGTATCTTTAATGTTGAAAATCAATTATGAGGATTGTTCGTAATTCATGTTTTTTTATCTATTTATTTATTTATTATTATTATTTTTTTTTTTTTCATAATCAAATATATATGAATTTAATATTCAGGGTAATGCTGAGCCGTATATAACTTCATGCGCATTTGATATGATCTTTTATAAATTGTTTTTTCTTTTTAATAAATAGAAAACATATTAATGACTTCCGTCTTCGAGTGTAATAAAATTAATTTGCGATCCCTCCTCCTTTCAGGTATTCATGAACCGTGTACAGAATTAACTTTAATTACGAAACTGTTTGTTTTATCCTTTTTTTTTGTACGTGTGTGTTTAGAGATGAGTTTATCTGTACCTTTCGATATAAAAAGTTGGCCAACAAAAGCAGCCAGCTGTACGAAGCGTAATTAATTCTTCGTCTGAATTCGGAACATTCTTGGGCAAAGCGCCGCAATTAGGTTGAAATCTGATATTTCCTGCGAAAAGAGAGACGCGGCGGGAAGACAAAACCGGTGTCCTACAGCTTTATGTAAAGCACTTGTGCACACCCAGCGTAAGAGGATGCACGTGTACCCGGGTTAAGTGATATGGCCTGCATTGTTCTGCGTGCAGCATACCTCTTTAGGCTGCCACAGCATGCAACATACTCGCAACGTTCCATGATACAGGCCTCCTTCACCAACACTCGATCAAGCCCAGTAACGATGCCTCAGTAACACAGTTATACCCATCACGATCACGATGATGTTCATGTTATCACTTCATGACATCTTTATATACAGGCAATGCTTCTAACACACATTCCTCGACACGCCCATCGTAAATTCAAGCAATTCAAGCTACCTGCCATTGCAAGAAGCTTTCCCCCCAACACACATGCAACCGCCGTCCATGCAACGCCCCTTCGCCGAAACCCAACCTCCACTCACACACAATAATGCTAATATAGAAGAGGGAGAAAAAAGATCCAGAGTAATAAGGTTTAATGTTGCCTTTTGGCTCCTTCCTTTGCGGGGCATTACTGCATTACGGCGGCGGCCGAGGGCGCTCCGCTGACGAGCTGAACCATTCGTGACAGACGGTATGTATGTATGTATCTGAGCGCCACTTCTCTCCCCTTTCCTTCCCCTCTCCCCACACTCATCTCCCCATCCCTCTCTCGTTTCTCTCTCCCCTCAACCCTCGCCACTCTCCTCCCACGCTCGCTTGTCAGTGACAACTATACTGGGTTACTCATCAACATTCTTAGACATTATAATTTCCTTTTCCATAAGTATTTCCTGTCTTGTATCTTTTGCGACAAAGCTCTTCATTATTGCCACTTTCACCTTTGTGAAAATAAGATTAGGTTATGATGATATTGCAAATGGAATGTATATTGGAAAAAAAATATATATATATACATACAGTGCAGCAACAACGATATTGTTAACCACATAAGTAATATAAACCCACTCCTTAAAGAAATTAATTACCGACGAAAATTATTAAATTCAGACTATAATAATACCTTCCAATTTCCTGCGACTTAAATTATACGTAAACACGATAAGTTTAATCTGATTTCTTTCTCTCACGTTATACTTAACGATGAGCCAAACAACAAATGATTAGTTCGTGAAAGAAAAACCTTTCATGTATGTTGTTAAAGAGTTTGATTATTGTTTCACCAATTAATGATGTTTCGATAAGGTCCAGCTGGTGTTCCCCACGCTTGAGTTTGATTAGGTTATGTTAGGACCATGTTAGGATAGGTTAGATTAAGTTAAGCTCTGGTAGATTAGGTTTTCTGGTAAATTAAATTTAGTTCTGGTATATTAGGTTGAGTTTTGGTAGATTAGTTTAAGCTCTGGCATATTAGGTTAAGCCCTGGTTGATTAGGTTAAGTTCTGGTATATTAAGTTAAGCTCTGGTAGATTAGGTTAAGCTCTGGTATATTAAGTTAAGCTTTGGTAGATTAGCTTTTCTGGAAGATTAGGTTTAGCTCTGGTATATTAGGTTAAGTTCTGGTATATTAAGTTCAGTTCTGGTATATTCAATTAAGCTCTGGTAGATTAGGCTAAGCTCTGGTAGATTAGGTTAAGTTCTGGTAGATTAAGTTAAGCTCTGGTAGATTAGGTTAGGCTATGTTGCGTTATGTTACTTTAGGAAATGTTGGGGACCGAGGAATGTAGGAACTAAGGAACAAGCACAAGTACGCCTCCATTTCGAATGAGTTTCGCTCGGTGTTTCATCCGCAACTTCGTCTTTCCATTGATTATAACGTCATAATATCTGCTCCCTGGGGTGCCTGGCGTATCGACCGCGACCTAACCATGCGAGAGTGTTCGAAAAGGTCACGAACAACGTCACTTATCACGTCTTAAAACTCGTCTAGAACCAAACAGTCAGTTCTCAGGATCCCATCGGCACTCCAAAATGGCGGTGTGTACAGTTTGAAGCGACAAGAGGCTTCCAGAAGGGGGTATCGTTGGCACAGCGTGTGTGTGTGTGTGTATCCATGCAAACTCCGAGGTCGGGCTTTGCCGCTCAATAATACATACACATGACTCACGCTACCTGCCGTGACGGTATGCAACTGACGACCCCCCTACCCCCCTCACCCCTCTCCCTCCCCCTTCACCCCCTCGCCCCAAACCAATGCCCTGCGATATTCCATCCAGAGAGTCACGCTTATTCCCTCTGCCAGAGTTTCCTTCTTCTCTCTTGCCCCGTTCGGCCACGCCTATCTGCACTCGGGTCTGTCCTTTCCTTTTTGCTTTCCCGCCACTTTTCACACGAACCTTTGTTTTAGTTTGCTCTCTCTCTCTCTCTCTCTCTTTCTCCCTTTCTCTCTCATACTCTCTCTCTCTCTCCTCTACTCTTTTGTCTACTCTGCTCTCTCTCTCTCTCTCTACTCTCTCTCTCATCTCTTTTTTCTTTCAATTCCTTCCTCTCTCCCGTCTCCCCTCTCAGATTCTTCCACCTTTCTCTTCTCTCCCTCTATTTGCTTTCGGCATCACTTTCCTCTCTTCCCTCGCGAGCGACTGTTTTTTTACAATTCTTCTTCGTCTTTACGCTCATTTATCTGCCTTTATCTCACCCCTTTTCTTCCATTCTGCCATTCACCCTTGTTGAATCACCCTTCGCCCTTCTGCTGTCACCCTTCTTGCAATTACCTTCTCTCTCTTAATTCACTTTGATGTAGAATTCTTTACTTATTTGTCTAGTCTAATGCCCTCCCTATTACGGCTCCCCCATTGGTCTCTCTGTCTTTGTCTCTTTGTTTCTGTCTCTCCTATGATTGTCTCTTGCTCTCTCTTCCTCTCTCTTTCTCTTTCTCTCTCTCTCTCTCTCTCTTTCTCTCTCTTTCTTTTTTTCTCTATCTCTATCTCTGTCCCTCTCTCTCTCTCTCTCTCTCTCTCTCTCTCTCACCTCTCTCTCTCTCTCTCTGTCTCCTCTGATTGTTTCTTGCTCCCTCTCTCTCTCTCTCTCAATATATATATTTGTATATATATATATATATATATATATATATATATATATATATATATATATATATTTATATATAAAAAAAACACACACACACACACACACACACACACACACACACACACACACACATATATATATATATATATATATATATATATATATATATATATATATATATATATACTGTTGTTGTTGCCCCTTTAATTGTTCTCATGCAATGCTTAAATGCGATGAAAACTTTATAAAGATAAACTATACCGGCTGTTATTCTATTTTTCTCACTAAGATACGTCTCCATGACAACCTAAGTTCATAAAAAATGATCTCATTAATTACACCCACGTCCAAATTGTGTTTCCTCCCACGATATACTGACGTGAAGCAAACACCTATAATGGATTGAGAGAT
>BOPN01000134.1:525877-533377 GCA_017312705.2 Penaeus japonicus
AAAGAGAAGTCTCATAACGAGGAAAACAGGGACTACGAGGGACTATAAAGAGCGGAGTGAGAGCGGAGTGAGAGCGGAGGGAGAGCGAGCGAGGGAGGTGTCAGGGTCAGGCAAACCTACGGACGTGACGCGTGAAGCCAGACCCGCTTGGCTTGTTTATCGCCCTCGCTCTCCGTCGGGACAGGTAGTACATGGGGGGGATGGTGGGGGGGTGGGGGGTCTATTGTCACACACTCTCTCTCTCTCTCCTGTGTTCGTCTCTGTCCTTCTATTCTCTCTGTTTTTTTGTTTTTTTCGTTCTAGTCTAGTCTTTGTTTGTCTTTCTATCTATCTGTTTATTTCTTTCTTCCTCTTTCTCTCTTTATATATACATAAATACATACATACATATATATATATATATATCTTTCTCTGTTCTTCTCTTTTATCTTCTTCCCTTGCCTCCCGTTTCTTTATATGTGTTTATTTTCAACTAATCACCATAGAATTAGACTAACTTTGTTTTCATTTAAATCAATCTTACTTTTCCGGTTTTAGAATAACATCTACTACTGAGAAAATAGGTCCAAAACTCTACGGTATCGACTGCCACATTTCATTAGATTACAAAGAATATAGTGTATACCACAAATATACCTATCACAGCAACAACGAAATAATCAATCATAAAAGATGAAAAGCATAAATCAATAACTAAATACATATATAAATATATAAACAGGTTATAAAAACCGTTAAAACTTTTAGCCATAAAATGTAGAGAAAAAAAGAAAAAAGTCAATTACGTCTAAGGGTAAAATCTGGAAGCTGAATTCACAGCACGTCCAGTCCTCAGGTCCCTTTTCTCTCGCCCTTACCGTCCTCCTTTCCTCGCTCCCCTCCCCCTCCCCCTCCCCCTCGCCCCCTCTCCCTCTCCCTCTTCCTTCCTCCAACCCCCCTCCACTCGTCCCCTCATCCTCTTCTGCTCCCATTTTCCCCTTGTTTTTATCTCAACTGTTCCTTGTGTCTCGTTCTCCCCCTCTCCTCATCTTCCTTTTTGGTCTTTCCTCTGCCCCCTTCACTACCTCGTATTTCCCCCATCCTCTCTCTTTGACTTTTGTTCTTCTCTCTCTTTCTCTCCATTCCCCCTACTTCCTCTTCCTCTCTTTCTCTCCTCTCCTTTGCTCCCTCCCTTGTCTTCATCTCCCCCCTTTATTGCTTCTTCTTTTCCTTCGGCCTCCTCTCCCCTTTTCCCTCCATTTTGGCCTCTTCCATTCTCCTCCCTCTTTCCCCTCGGCCTCCTCTCCCCTACCCCTTTTCCCTCCATCTCGTCACTCCCCCTCTGTTCCCTCTTCTCCCTTTCTCCCTCCCTCTCGGCCTCTTCCCCTTTCCTACCTCTTCCCCTTCCTCTCCCTCTCCTCTCTCCCTCCCTCCCTCCCTCTCGTCCTCCTTCCTTCCCTTTCCTCCTCCCTCTACTCTTCTCTCTCCTTCTCTCTCCTCTTCTCCCTCTCTCTCCTTCGTAAAACTCGAAGATGGTTATACCTGCGAAGGAGAGAGTCTAGCGATGGAGTTCCTTCAGCATAGAAGGAGGATGGAAGCTCGAGGGAGGAAGAGGGTTGATTGAAACGAAGCCGAGCGGAAGATGGTGACGGTGTGAGGGAAGATGGGAACGGATTAAGAGGGATTTGAGTGTTGCGTGAAGGAGACAGCAGGTGGATGCGTGTGCGTGGGAGAGGGATATGTTGCTCTGCCGGAATTTCCATGAGGTGTTTACAGACAAACAAACGGTTGGTTGAATGAAGAGGTAGTCAAAAGCTTACATACACGAAGGTATACAAGATGACGCATATATATATACATATACATAGACAGTGGTCGTGGTTATCTGGTATACAAAATTATACTAGATGATTCGTATACATAAAAGAACACACACACATACACGTGTAGGTATGAACAAGTATACATACAGACAGACACGAACATGGATATACAATCAAAAAAACATAAATGCACATACATACATATATGAATACGTACACAGTTCATTATCTATACATATATCCATATAACATGAGGAGCCATATAGACGCCAACACAGTGCCAGTGCCAGACTCATGGCTAGTGGCACTCAGTCTCGTTTCTGCTTGCGTTGCTGTCATCAAGCTCTTAATACCGTGAAGGAATTTTGAAAGAATACTAATCATATTTAGAGAAAAATAATGCACAAATGATGATAACGAATCATATTGATAAATATATACAAAATAATACCGATCGTGAATAACAGCTATAAGAGAAAATAACAAATATAGCAAATAAAATTAATCTACAAAGCAAAAAAAAAAAAAAAAAAAAACAAACTATGTGGTGCCAAACGGTGGTACAAAGCAAATAAAAAAAAAAACTAAATGGTACCAAACGAACCCATTTCGCTACAAAGAAACCATTGTTGCAGTACCAAGAAGTGAAATTATAGGTACTGCAAAGAAAGCGGTGTTATGGTACCTGGTAGTGACATAGTGATGGCAAAAAGGATGTTAGGAGCTCACTAACAGGAGACGGATGACAGCGGCGTGAGAGGAAGCAGGGGTGCCAGAACGCTATGTAGGGACGTGGATGAAGAATGAAGATAAAGGTGGGAGGAAGTGAAGAGGGAGAGAGGTCGTGATGATTGGAGGGAGAAGGATCGTAAGGATAATGGTAGCGGTGGTAGGAGGAATAATGATAGTGATGATGATGATGATAATGGGGATGGGGATGGGGATGGGGATGGGGATGGGGATGGGGATGGGGATGGTGATGGTGATGGGGATGGGGATGGGGATGGGGATGGGGATGGGGATGGGGACGGGGTAGGTGATGAGGATGGGGATGATGATGATGATGATGATGATGATGATGATGATGATGATAATGATAATGATAATGGTAACGATAAGGATAAGGATAATAACAATGAGGATGAGGATGATCATTATTATTATATAATGATGATAATTATAATAGTAACAACAGCAGCAATAACAATAACGATGTTGATGGAAAGATAATGGAATGATCAGATGAAAACGAAAAGAAGAAAGAGAAGAAGAAAACGAAGAAGAAAAGGGAGAAGAAGGATATGAGGTGCAAGAGTGACAAGACAAAAAAAACAAACTATTAAGAAAAGCTATAAATGTAAATAACCACAAACCCGCTCAAAGAACATCCCTTAAAACGTTATAACCAAACCCCAAAAAGGCAAACAAAACCAACGACAGACAAACAAACAAACAAAACCCAACCAACCCCAGAAAGAGAGATGAGAGAGAGAGAGAACACTCGAGCCTCAGAACAAATCGTCAAGATAAGCTAAATACCAAGTACTTAAAAGCGATGACGACGAGGGTGTGACATGCACTCAAAGCCGCCAAGGAAGTAAAGTGACCAAGAGCGTGGAGTGGTCACGCCGGGTCCGGAGGAAGGGGCACTAGGCTGGTCTCACACTGGCTTGACGTTCCTAATTATCTGAGGGACCTGAATTAGAGCCAAGGTCGCTGTGGCACCGAAGGCGTCGCGGCACTGTGTGAGAACCAGCGGGACGAGGAAGGACTTCTTTGGGAACTTGTTTTGATGTGGAGGGCGCGGGTCATTTTGTTAGTTTGAGGATTCTTATTTGTTTTGGTGTGGAGTGCATGGGTCATTTTGTTAGTTTGAGGAGTCTTATTTGTTTTGCTGTAGAGTGCATGGTTATTCTGATAGTTCAAGGAGTCTAAGTTGTTTTGCTGTGGAGTGCATGGTCATTTTGTTAGTTTGAGGAGTCTTATTTGTTTTGGTGTGGAGTGCATGGGTCATTTTGTCAGTTCGAGTATTCTAATTTGTTTTGATGTGGAGTGTGTGGTTATTCTGTCAGTTCGAGGATTCTAATTTGTTTTGATGTGGAGTGCATGGTTATTCTGTCAGTTCGAGGATTCTAATTTGTTTTGATGTGGAGTGCATGGTTATTCTGTCAGATCGAGTATTCTAATTTGTTTTGATGTGGAGTGCATGGTTATTCTGTCAGTTCGAGGATTCTAATTTGTTTTGATGTGGAGTGCATGGTTATTCTGACAGTTCGAGTAGTTTAAGTTGTTTTGCTGTGGAGTGCTTAGTTATTCTGACAGTTAGAGTAGTGTAATTTGTTTTGCTGTGGAGTGCTTAGTTATTCTGACAGTTCGAGGTCTAATTTGTTTTGATGTGGAGTGCATGATTATTCTGTCAGATCGAGTAGTCTAATTTGTTTTGCTGTGGAGTGCATGGTTATTCTGACAGTCCGAGGATTCTAATTTGTTTTGGTGCGGAGTGCATGGTTATTCTGACAGTTCGAGTATTCTAAGTTGTTTTGGTGCAGAGTGCATGGTTATTCTGTTAGATCGAGTAATCTAATTTATTTTGTTGTACAATGCATGGACGGAAGATTATCCTATTGTTAGCGTTTTCTCTTTTTCGTTCACTCTGATTAATCTGACTTCTTTCTTCGTTGTGGAGTGCATGACATATGAGGGCGGATTATAAGATTCTCAGTGTTGTCTCTCTGCCTTTATTTTCTTATAGTTTATCTAACTTCTTTTGTCTCTGAATGCATAGACATACGAGGGAATATCATTATAGCAATATCTTCTTTCTGACTGTCTTTCCTTCTGGTTAATCTAAATTCTCATGATGTTGCAGAATGCATAGAGATAAGGAAGACCATTTATCAGAATCAGCGAATCTCTCTCCTTCAGTCTGATAGATTGAATGTCTTTCGTTTCTAAATATATAAACATACGAGGGAAGAACGTCAGATAATTAGTGTTTATTTTTTCTTTTATCTTTTACATTCTAGTAAATTTAACTCTTTTTCTGAATGTATGGACATATGAGGGAGGATCTTCAGATTGTTAATGTTCTCCTTCCGGCTATATTATTATTTGTTAATTGTTATTATCATTATATTTTGGCTAACCTAACTTCTTTTTGTCGCTGGATGCATGGACATAAGAAAAAAAATTATCTGAATATTTTTAGCATTTTCTTTCTCTCATTCCTTTAGTCTGATTAAAATGACTTCTTTCGTCGCTGAATACAAAAAAAAAGAAACTATAAAAAAAAAACACACGAAGGAAAATTATCAGCTTACTATTATCATTTCCTTTCCTTTTCTCTCTTTCTTACATATACCAACCTCGAGCAGCCTGACCCGTTTAACTACGCCAGGAAATTTGGTGGCAGCTTTTTCATTCCTTCATTTCACTTTAATATAAAACATGGTGAACCCGATAAGAAGAAGCGCCGCGGATGAGAGATGATTAGAGGCAATTATGAGATGATATGAGATGAGGCAGACAACCGCGACATGAAAACAAATGATCCTATCTAGAAATGAGCGATGTATCCTGAGGTCTAAAATTAGAATCCTGTACAAAGAAAACGAAACAAAGGCTTTGTGGATCTTGTGAATGAATGAAGGAGAGAGAGAGAGAGAAAGAGAAAAAGAGAGAGAGAGAGAGGGAGGAGGGGGAGTAGAGAGAGAGAAAAAAGGAAGGGAGGGAAGGAGAGAGAGAGAAGGAACGAGAGAGAGTGAGAGAAAGAAAAAGAGAGAGAGAGAGAGAGAGAGAGAGAGAGAGAGAGAGAGAGAGAGAGAGAGAGAGAGAGAGAGAGAGAGAGAGAGAGGGGGGGGGGGTAGAGAGAGAGAGAGAGTAAAGTAAGGGAGGGAGGGTGGAGAGAAGGAACGAGAAAGAGTGAGAGAAAGAAAGAGAGAGAGAGAGAGAGAGAGAGAGAGAGAGAGAGAGAGAGAGAGAGAGAGAGAGAGAGAGAGAGAGAGAGAGAGAGAGAGAGAGAGAGAGAGAGAGAGAGAGAGAGAGAGAGAGAGAGAGAGAGAGAGAGAGGGGGGGGGGGGGAGAGGGAGAGAGAGAAAAGGAAGGGAGGGAAGGAGAGAGAGAAGGAACGAGAAAGAGTGAGAGAAAGAGAGAGAGAGAGAGAGAGAGAGAGAGAGAGAGAGAGAGAGAGAGAGAGAGAGAGAGAGAGAGAGAGAGACAGAGACAGAGACAGAGAGAGACAGGGACAGAGACAGAGACAGAGAGAGATAGAGAGAGAGAGAGATAGAGAGAGAGACAGAGATAAATAGATAGATAGACAGAGAAACAGACAGAAAGAGACAGACAAACAGACAGAAAGAAAGCAATAAAGCGAAAAACGAGGAAAAAGCAAAGAAAGCAAAGGCCTGTGTGTATGGCATTCGCGTCCTTGTGAAATCATCTTGGCCATGGCACGACGCAGAGGACTCGCCGCATCAAAGGAGATCGCCTTAAAGAGGTCGTGAAGAGCCGTGGCACTGAATGAGAAGTCAGAAGTCGTAATCCTGATGGTGGGAAAGTTGTAAGTCAAGAAATTCCATTAGAAAATGCACAGGTTTAGGAGTTTCATTGAGTGTAATCATGGAGTATTATGAATGGTACAATGGGAACATGATTTTCATTTTTGACAGTATGAAAGAAAAATGAACGGGGTTTCGTCAAATAAAAAATGATTTCCATAATTGGATTGTGGGAATAACTGCGTAGTAACACCAAGATCCCATTAAAGTAAATCTGAGAGACGAAAATAAAAGAAAAATACACACACATACAAGAGTTTAGGCAAATAGAAGGACCAACCTCGCCTTCAAGAAAACACCCAACCCGCAAACCAAACCAAACTTGCCAAAAATATTCACCAGGATAAATCAACATCAACAATCGATACCCATTCTTCATCCTTCGGTCGATCCAAATCCCTAGTAGGACTCAGCTACGAAATGCCCGGATGATGTTCGGATTAGCGAGGTCATGAGACCGCTTTCAACCGCATGTCCCAGAGTGTTCGAAGCGTGAGAAATCGTTCGCGTGACACTGGATTCATATTCCTCAATGAGTGACGTAATTTGAGTCGAATGGATCTTATTTTTTTACCGGTACGGATCACGGAAGTTGTTGGTGGACATTATGCTGACTGCTTGATGGTTGAATACGCCCACACACATACAAACTTTCACACGCACACAGATAAACAGATACATACATATTCATAACAGACATTCCTCCACCTCCGCTATCTTCTCTTCCTTCTTCCTCCTCTTCTTCTACTCCCACGTACTCCTACTCTGCATTTTCCTTCCTTTTGAATTCTTCTTTCCCCTCCTCCTCTTTCTATCTCCTATTCCTTCTCTACTTCCTTCTTCCACCTTTTTTATTCTACTTCTCTCCTCCCCCAACACTCCTCTACTTCATCCTCTTCCTTCATTTTTCTTATCTACTACCACTTTTTCTCGATTGCTTCTCCCTCTTCCTCCCCCCTCCCCCCCCCCAACACATCTAATTCCCCGACTTCTTTCTTCTTCTCTTCCCCCCCCCCCGTCCTCCTTTCTCTTTCTCCTTGTCCTCCTCCGCTTTCTTCTTCCTCTCCCTTGCCTCCTCTTCTTGGACACCCTTCTTCTCTTCTTCTGCTTCCTCCTCTATCTCCTCTGCCTCACCCTTCTTC
>BOPN01000134.1:540877-560877 GCA_017312705.2 Penaeus japonicus
CTCCCACCCGCAGCTTCCGAAGCCCTCCCCTCCCCTGTCACCAGAGGACAAGGGACCCCGAATTAACCCTGCCGTGAGTGTCTAAAACCGAGACATTACAATGGCGGCGGAGTGAGCACCGACCCTGAGAGAGGAAGGGCGGAGAGAGACACACACACACATACACATACACAGACAGCGTGTACTCCCACCCTGAATTGTATGAGGAATGACTGTGTGGTATGTAGGTCTATGGCCCGTAGTAAAGAACATGTCGTGACGGGTTACCCGTCCAGTGTTCGCAGTAAAGAAAATGGGATTTCCGAGGATTAGTATTGGAACGTCGGGAATTTTCCTCGGGTGCCTACCCCCTCCCCACAGATATACCCGTCAATATAAAGAGTTTGTTTTTGGTAGGATATCATCGTTAGTTTTATATTATATAATATAGTGCATATTATGTAATTTTATTAATATAAATTATCACATCGTCTGGTCCAAAACAAATATGTATCTTTTGTTTACGAGACTTAAAAGGTGAAATTGTATTTCAGGATTTATATTCTTACTACATACCGCCAGTTAAACCAACTCTCTTTCTTCAAGAAATATCTTTATATCTTTATATTACAGTTACAAATAATTGCAATCTGTTATTTACGCAGTGAATTTAAATATAAATTCGAGCAATTATATGTGTAGACCTGCTATTAAAACCCGATTCATCGAAAATACTATTTGGCAACTACTCCCTTCCACCTGCGATCTTCGTTCGATGTGAATTACAGAAAGACAATTACATTAATTACAATTACATTAATTAATTACATTAATTAATAATTACAGAAAGACAAACAAAGTAGTTTTTTCGTAAATGAACCATGAAATATAACAAATAAAATTAATATTTACCTTCAGTAGTTGGCTTTCCATGTATCAAGTGCGCGCTCTCGGGTGATGTTCACGTCGATCAAGGCTACCAATATTGTCCGATCTCTACGTCTCATTATAGAGAGATAAACGAAGTCGGCTTTTTTGTGAATGAAATATAATAAATAAAATTATATTTATGTTTCAATTGTGCGCTCTCAGGTGTTGTTTACATCGATCAAGGCTTCCAAAATCGTCCGATCTATACGTCTCATTGGACAGGTTGGCATCACTGACAAACAAGCCCACCGACACACGTTCTTTACTGTCAAACATGCAGACGGGTGCCCTACGCCCGACACCCGTCACATTATCCCCACGCCCCACACCCGACAGGTTCTTTACTACGGGCCTATGTTTATGTCTGTTTGTAATGATGCCCTTGTTGTCCAGCGTTGGTTGAAGGTAATTCGCATATTCATGCCTGTCTGACTGACTGTTTGGTTGTGCATGTATGTGTATATATTCGTCTCTCTGTATATAAAATTACTTTTTGTCGATCCTATCACCATTTTTTTTACTTTGTTGTTGTTTATTTATTCATCTATCTCTTCGTTTATCTGCATATACCTGTCTGTTTTCCCATCCGTCTATCTACCCGCCTCTTGTTGTCTGTCTATATACCTATCTATCAGGATACTAATGTTTATTTTTATCCGTCTATCTATCCAGTCTTCTCCCCCTCCCCCCCCTCCCCACAAACAAACAAACACCCCCCCCCCACCCAGTCCCCCCCCCCCCCCAGACACATGCAACATCGAATAGCAACAGAATGAGGCAAGCTGTAGCGGGCAAGCATGAGGGTGCCATGAGCGAGGAGGCCCATGCACCCGTGGTCCCTCACTGCATGACCCAATGTGGTCCCGTCATGTCACAGCTGAATTTCATGACTCGTATGGAATGACGGTACATGGCGAGAATGTCACTGTTAAGTCACTGTAACAGCTCACGCACAAGGTTTCTCACTGTTTTGTTCTTTGGCGTCGTTTAGATTTTTTTTTATGTAACGTAATTTGCATGTTGTTTTTTCTTTTCATTATTTTTTTTTTTTGCGACGTAACTTACATGATGTTGTTGTTGTTGTTTTTTCTTCTTTTTATTTAGTTCATTCTCATTCCGTTACGTAATTTACATGACTGTTTTCACTTTATTTTATTCATTCTCATTAATTCTGTTTATCTATTTACTTAATTCTCATGGCTTTTCTTTTTGCTTTTTCAAGTCTTTTATTCAAATATTTCCTTCATTCTAAATCGTTTTATCTATTTTTTTTATCCTTTCTATTCTTCAGATTTCCTTCTTTACTTTTTTGTGCTTGCGCTAATTTCATTTTTTCTCCCGTTTCAATCTTCTGTTATCTTTAATTTCCTTTTCTTTCTTTGTTTCCTTCCCTCAAAAAATTTCCTCCCTTCATTTTCTTCAGAACCTTTTTTTTTTTTTTTTTTACTTGCTTGTCTTGAACTGAAGTTGAAATTGTTTTACGATCTCTCATTCTCTCTCTCTGTCTTTCTGCGTTTCTCTATATCTTTATCTCTCTCTCTCTCTCTGTCTCTGTCTTTCTATGTCTCTCTCTCTCTCTGTCTCTCCCTCTCTCTCCCTCCCTCCCTCTCTCTCTCTCTCTCTCTCTCTCTCTCTCTCTCTCTCTCTCTCTCTCTCTCTCTCTCTCTCTCTCTCTCTCTCTCTCTCTCTCTCTCTCTCTCTCTCTCTCTCTCTCTCTCTCTCTCTCTCTCTCTCTCTCTCCCTCCCCCTCTCTCTCTCTCTCTCTCCCTCTCTCTCTCTCTCTCTCTCTCTCTCTCTCTCTCTCTCTCTCTCTCTCTCTCTCTCTCTCTCTCTCTCTCTCTCTCTCTCTCTCTCTCTCTCTCTCTCTCTCTCTCTCTCTCTCTCTCTCTCTCTCTCTCTCTCTCTCTCTCTCCCCCATCCCCTTCTGTCTGTCTGTCTCTCCCTCTCTCTCTCTCTCTCTCTCTCTCTCTCTCTCTCTCTCTCTCTCTCTCTCTCTCTCTCTCTCTCTCTCTCTCTCTCTCTCTCTCTCTCTCTCTCTCTCTCTCTCTCTCTCTCTCTCTCTCTCTCTCCCTCTCCCTCTCTTCTCCCTCCCTCTCTCTCTCTCTCTCTCTCTCTCTCTCTCTCTCTCTCTCTCTCTCTCTCTCTCTCTCTCTCTCCTCTCTCTGTCTGTCTGTCTTTCTCTCTCTCTCTCTCTCTCTCTCACTCCCTCTCTGTCTGTCTGTCTTTCTCACTCTCTCACTCTCTCTCACTCCCTCTCTGTCTGTCTGTCTTTCTCACTCTCTCTCTCTATCTCTCTCTCTCCACCCTCCTCGATCTGGCAGTGCAGAAGCAGGTCCAGCGGCCGCCCATGTCCCTCTCCCCCGCGCACACATATTGGCCACATCCCCTCACTTCCCTCTCTCCCCCTCCTCTCCCCCTCCTCTTCCCCCCCTCCCTCTCCGCACTCCCTCTCCCCTCCTCTCCCCCCCCCTCCCTCTCCCCCTCCCTCTCCGCACTCACTCTCCCTACATTTACAGCTCCCCCCACCCCCTTTCTTTCTTTTTTGTTTCGTTTTGTAATTATTTCTTCACTTTTGTAGGAATTTCCCTCAGGTTTATATATATATATATATATTGTTGTATCTTCCTTTCGGTTATATATGTATTCCCTCCCTTCAAAATTTTACGATAATTCCCCTCACTTTTACAACACGTCCCCTCGCTTTGATGTACAGTGTCCCCCCACCTGAACAATATCCCTTTCACCTGCATTAACAACTGCTTCTTACACTTTTATAACACGTCTCCCCTTTTAATAGCAAATTCCCCTAAATTTAGAGCGGCTTCTGTGGTCGACCCTCTCTCTCTCTCTCGCATCCTATCTTCAGGCGGTGACTCCTTTCCACCTAGCAAAAAGAGAGAGAGAGAGAGAGAGAGAGAGAGAGAGAGAGAGAGAGAGAGAGAGAGAGAGAGAGAGAGAGAGAGAGAGAGAGAGAGGGGGGGTCTAGAAATGGAAAAATGCTTTTACTAGAATCACTATTACGAGATTAAAGATGGTTAGACGAATAGGAGGAACGATAAAACTTACATTGAATTATAGTAATTACCGTAACTGGGTCGTGGTGCTGTGGTAATAGTATCGTTTTATTCTATTTCTTCTACATTAAATAATAAGATCCTAGAATACATTTACCCGATTTATACGCGTGTACATCTATCTCGAGAATTTTTTTTTTTTTTTTTTTGATTGATTCGTTTTACCCTTAAAACATCCCGAAACTCCATCATTGCAGACCCGTTCATTCCCTCTCGATTGCATTAATCACACATTCTCCATAAGCTAATCCACGGTGACGTGAAGGCTTATCGGCTTATGGTTAATATCTGTTTGGCATTAGAAGCTGACACGTCATTGACCGCCGTCACCTGTCACATCCTTCTGAAGGATTGAATTCCCTTGGACATTGGTTTGTTAACTCGAGATCCTGTTTCACCAGAGGCATAGAAACAGGCCGGGAGGAGCTGTGTTCTTTTGTGTCATCCTCACAAAAAAGAAGAAGAAAAAGAAGAAGAATAAAAAAAAGGAGTTCGTTTCCCCTGCGCTCTTCCCTTCATCTGGGTTCCATTTATAGTTTTTTTTATTTTTTTATTCATTATTTTCGTTATTTGTTATCCTTTACTTTCTCTTCTTTCCTTTTTCTTACTTTTATTTTTTGTTATTTTGTCTTTTCTTTCCTTTTTTTTTTCTCTTTTTTTTACCCTAGCTTTTATGCCATTTTTTTTTCTCTCTCTCAACATGGTCTTCCCTTTCTTCTTAAGTAAGGAACGTCAAGATAGAGAGAGTCAGACACAGAGTAATGGATGGAGACAGAGAGACAGCCAGACACGCAGACAAGTAAACACCCACGCACGCACACACGAAGCTTAAGAACACACAGACAGATTCCCACAGAGACATATAAAATATACATATACAGACAGACACAGAAAGTAGACCCACAGAGACAGAAGCAAAACACAGACAAACAACACAAAGACATAAACAAAACAAAAGACCCAAAACATACGCACAGAAAACAAACACAAAGAGACGCACAAAACATAACATAAAAAACACTAAACAAAAACAACAAAAAGACAGAAAACGGACAGAGGCAAAGCACAAAACACTCACAGACAAACAAACCAAAGACACGCACAAAACATAAAAAAAAAAAACAAAAACAAAACAAAAAAAGACAGAAAACGGACAGAAGTCAAGCACAAACCACTCACAGACAAACAAACCAAAGACACGCACAAAACAAAAAAAAACTAAACAAAGACAACAAAAAAAGACCCATACGGACAGACATAAAAAACAAAACAAAAAAACACCAAACAAAAACAAAAGACACAGAAAAACAGACAGAGGCAAAGCACAGGACACACAGACAGACAAAGCAAGCCACGAGAGACGACTTCGGCTAAATGGACGGCGAATCAACAAAAAGCCACAGCTGTAAATGGCCAGACAATCGCTCTGACGGCCACGGATCGATCGCCCTGCACGCACATCGGTGTCACTGTAGTTGATCAGCTGTTTCGTATCGCGCTATCTGGACTACTGTGCACGTCGTCTCAGCTGATAAGCTCCTCTTGCATCGAGAGGAACCGCACGATCCCCTCGCCACTGACCTGGAAGGAAAGGAAAACGTTTAAGTAGGAGGGTCAGGGTTCGGCTGACTGATTTGGTTGAAAGGGAATTTACATTATACGTATGTTCGTACGCACGCACGCATGGACCTACGCACGTACACACACACACACACATATATATATATGTGTGTATATGTGTGTGTGTGTGTGTATATGTGTATGTATATATGTATGTATGTATATATATGTATATATATATATATATATATATATATATATATATATATATATATGCATATATAAATACATACATATGCATACACATACATATACATGCACATATATATACGTATACTTAAACGTACATATATACATACACATATGTTTAAATATATATATATATATATATATATATATATATATATACATACACGCATGTATGTATGCATGAATGTATGAATACATGCAAGCAAGCAAGCAAGCAGATCTTGTAAAGAAGCACACGCGTGTTCATGTTTCTTTTTAGTTCGTGGGTGAGGCAGCATGCTTCTTTACATATCTAATTACTTTTTTTCTTCCAACGCCCAAATTATAATATGCATATCATGACATTGCTTCTCGAATCAAAAAACTTGTGAGGGAGTCAAGCTTTGATAATTCAGAAATGATGCACTGATATATTCACTTTGATAAATTTTGTGAACTTTGTTTATATCAGCGTTGTTTAGATGATGATGTGTATGACATTGATGATAATGTTGATGTTGATGAAAACCCTCATCGTGGTAATAATGATGACCGTGATAACGATTATAATGTTGATAGTATTATTGACAGTAAAAATAATGGTATAATAATAATATCAATGACAGTAATTACAAAAAGTGATATGATAAAGAATCATAACAATAATAAAATGATAATGATTATCCTCATAAGCCAATACTAAAAGCAATTATAACAATAACAATATCAATAATACTAAAAACAGTAATAATAAAACATACTAATAATAACGAAGCCATTACAGGACAAACAAGATGATTACCAACATCACTATAATCACCCACTAGGCCTTCCCCCCCCCAACCCCTTCACAAAAACACCATAATATCACCCATAAAAGTTGCAATTCTCTTATTGCTCTTCCCGAAGGAATAATCACCATGAACCACCCCCGTCCCCTTTTGCAATAAACTACCTAATAAACTTGTAGTTAATGTAACAAGCAGTTAGAGCGATGGACAGAAGAGGTATGCTGTTAAGTGGATGGACTGAAATCCTTAGTTTACTGTATACTCTTGTTGGTGGTTTAACGGCTGTGTATGTGTTTATATTATGTATATGTGTATGTATATATGTGCTTTTCTCTTGTTGGTGGCTTAACGGTTGTGCTTCAATTGGCGGGCGTGCGCATATCGCTGCCTTTTTGTTCGATAGATGGATTCCATATAAGATAGATGGTATTATTGTATCAGATTTCGATGAAATCTGCCTACTGGTATTGGTAAGAACTTTTATTATTTATTATTATTATTATCATCATTATTATTATTATTATTATTATTATTATTATTATTATTATTTTATTTTTATTGTTGTTTATTTCTTTATTACCGTCATCGTTATTGCTGCTTTATCAGTATTATCATGATCATGGTTATTATATCGATCATTTTTATTATCATTATTATCATTATGAGGTGTTATAATCAGTATCAGTATTATGGTAATATGATAATGGTGATGATAAAGATAAAATTATCATTTCTATCCATGCTAATTCTATCATTAGTAATAGTGTTCTAATATTGTGATCACCATTGCAGCTATTATGATCAATATTGATGTCAAAGTTTCCAGCATTATATTTTTACCATCATCAAGATTTTCTTTAACATCATCACAAAAATGGCCGCCCTTTTCGTCTCGTCATTAATCATGTCAAGCAAACAGCTAAGATTTTGTTCATTTTTTTTTTCATCAATGTAATATTTCTTCTCTCTCTCTCTCTCTCTCTCTCTCTCTCTCTCTCTCTCTCTCTCTCTCTCTCTCTTAAACCGTCATCATAATCCCAGTTGATAAACATATTTATTTATATTTTGTTTACATTTTCTTTCTCCCTCTTTTCATTTATCTCTTGTGCTCTTCCTCCTCCCCCCTCTCTATCTCTTTCCCTTCTACTCTCTCTCTCTCTCTCTCTCTCTCTCTCTCTCTCTCTCTTTCTCTCGCCCTCTCCCTCTCCCTCTCCCTCTCTCTCTCTCGCCCTTTCCCTCTCCCTTCTACTCTCTCTCTGCCTCATTCTATCTATCTATTCATCTATTCATGTCTGATTTTCCTAAATCCTTTTCAAACAACTGTTATCATACATTTCCTTTGGCTCCACCACGACCCACCATCCTGCTTCTGTTTAAGCCCTTCCCTTAGACACGGATAATTATCATAATTGATGCTCATATAATTGTTAATTTATGGACCGCAATACATGTATATGTTTACACATAAACCACAGGTGAGACTCGCTTTCTGTGCTAAAAAAAAAAAAAAAGTATAATTGCCATCTTCACAGCTGCGGGGGGGGGGGGAGATGAGCGTAGGTCGTGTATGGTATTTCCCAGGAGTTCTAAGACTGGGGGTTCTTTTTAAACTTTTATTTAGACTTCGAGGAATGAAGATTATGTAAGTTCAGGGAGGGAGGGGGGGAGGGGGAACTTGAGAATGCGACGTCTTTTTTCCCCTTTTTTTCCCCTTTTCCTCGAGACTTTGATTTACCTGTAACTTCGTCCTCGCATCTATTTCTTCATCCATACCTCACCTTCATCCATATACATACCCTCCCCCCCCGACATACAAAGAAACACACACACATACTCTTACTCATACCCACAGCCTCATAAACACCCTTAACCATACCCACACCCACTCCAACTCCTACATCCACGCCTTTACTCATACCCACTTCGTCACCCACATACACACCCTCACCCATACCTGCACCCACACAATACCCTCATCCACGTCCTCACCCCTGACCCCTGACCCCTTACCCCTCCCCCGTCACCCCTCACCTGTCACGGTGTCACCCCTCACCCCTTACCCCTTACCCCTCCCCCTTCATCCCTCATCCCTCACCCCTTCCCCCTCATCCTTCACCCCTCCCCTTCACCCCTCATCCCTCCCCCTCACCCGTCACCCTTCATCCCTCACCCCTCCCCCTTACCCCTCACCCGTCTCCCCTCCCCCCTCACCCTTACCCCTTACCCCTCATCCCTAACCCTTCACCCCTTACCCCTCACCCCTTACCCCTCATCCCTCCCCCCTCACCCCTTACCCCTCATCCCTCACCCCTCCCCCCTCCCCCTCACCCCTCACCCGTCACCCATGCCCCTCGTAACGCTATGCCTCGGCTGAGTGTATCCTCCTCCTCCTCCTCTTCGTCACACATCTGCGGGGCACATAGTAACATGATGAACAATAGCTCTCGCCACGTTATCATAAACGGGATCATGTGACCCTCCAGATGATACTTTTCTCCTCTTCTCTCTCTCTCTATCTATCTCTATCTCTTTCGTCGCTCTTCTTTCGCTCAATCTTTCTATGTTCCTTTTTGTTTATTTATTTGTCTAATGCTTTAGCTTTCTCTCTCTCTCTGTCTATCTATCTGTCTTATTTTCTCTCTCTCTCTCTCTATCTGTCTTATTTTATCTCTCTCTCTCTCTATCTGTCTTATTTTTTCTCTCTCTCTCCCTCCCTCTCTCCCTCCCTCCCTCCCTCTCCCTCCCTTCCTCCCTCTCCCCCTCTCCCTCCCTCCCTCTCTCTCGACGGAAATTACGGGAAGCGAAAAGCAAGAAAAAAAAGGGGGAAGGTTTATATGCAACTAATAACAACTGGCGCTTGTATCGATTCCAGAGTGACTCGCATTTATAACAGGCTGGTGCTGATGGCAGACATGGGTCAGCTGCTCCTGTCCACTCTGCCAGCCAGGGGAAGGGGGGACGCTGGTACGGGAAAGGGACGTTGGGAGGGGGAAAGGGACGTTGCCAGGGGAAGGAGGAATGCTGACAGGGGAAGGGGGAATGCTGGCAGGGGGAAAGGGGCGCTGGCAGAAGAAGAAGGAGTGCCAGCAGGGGAAGGAGGGATACTGGCAGGGGAAGAAGGAATACTGGCAGGGGATAGGGGCACGCTGGTAGGGGAAGGAGGAATGCCGGCAGGGGAAAGGGAGGTGGGCCATGACTGCACGTGATTAGTAGCGCGATGCGGTTATGATGAGTCACTAACACTTTGTAACTATCCCGGTTTCCCTTGTGCAATTTTTTTTTTTTTTTACATAACGGTTTTACTCGTACTATCTCGCTTTCTTTTTTGCCATCGCTTCCCTTCCCTCGATTATTCTCGTAACATCTCGGTTTCCCTTGTACCATTCTGGCTTCCGTTGTACCATCCCGGTTTCCCTTATGCCATCCCGGTTTCTTTTGACTCGCCCCGCTTTCCCTTGTACCGTCCCGGTTTCTTTCGTACAATCCTGGTGTCCATTGTAACAATCCCTTTTTTTCCATTGTACCATCCCGGTTTCTCTTCTACCATCCCGGTTCCAGTTGTAACAATCCTTTTTTTCCCATTGTACCATCCCAGGTTCCTATGTACCATCCCAGTTCCTCTGTACCATCCCGTTTTTTTCGTACCATCCCGGTTTCTTTTGTACCATCCTGGCTTCCGTTATACCATCCCGGTTTCTTTCGTACCATCCCTTGTTTCCCTCGAGGTGAAGCGAGCGTGTCTTCGTCGATCCCAGCCTCATCGGGGTTTCCGGAAACCTAATTGTTACTAATTGCCAGCGCTGAGTCAAAAAAGAATTAGCCATTAGACTAATTCACAGCTGCAACATTAAGCCGTTTCCTTGAAGCTGGATGGAAAGGCATGCGTCATCTCCCCCCCCCCCTTCCCCCCCTACTGGCTACACACCTGGCTTTGATGGTGGAGGGGGAGGGGAGAGGGGAGAGAGGGGGGATTGTAGAAGGATAGGGGGGAGGGAGGAGTGAATGAGGGAAGGGTGTGGGGGGAAAAGGGGGAGGGAATGAGGGAAGAGCGAGGGGGGAAAGGGGGAGGGAATGAGGGAAGGGCGAGGGGAGAAAAGGGGGAGGGAATGAGGGAAGAGCGAGGGGGGAAAGGGAGAGGGAATGAGGGAAGGGCGTGGGGAGAAAAGGGGGAGGGAATGAGGGAAGGGCGTGGGGGGAAAGGGGAAATGGGAAAGGGAAGGGGAGATGGGGAGGGAAGAGAGGGAAGAGGGAGGGGAGATGGGGAGGGGAAAGAGGGAAGAGGGAGGGGATATGGGGAGGGGAGAGAGGGAAGAGGGAGGGGAAGGGTCAATGTTCCAGCCCTTTGTTTGGGCGTCGGGCAGGGCGGATCCGCTGGTCATTACTTGGGGGGAAGGGGGGGAGGGGGGTTATAATGAGAGTATTATGCGATATTCATCTCTCATTATCTCTCTCTCTCTCTGTTTATCTACAGATCTACTACCTCTCTCTTTCTCTCTCTCTATACCTCTATCTCGTTCTCTCTTCCTGTGCTAAAATAAAATCGTCTATATTCTTCATTCCTTATTTATGTATCAAAGAAAAAAACGAGCATAGAGAGATTGCCTATACCGAGATATTATGACGTCACTAGTTATATTACATTGTTTTTTTTATTGATAATACCTATTTATAATAAATATTCTTAATTCTAATGTATGGATTTTTTTTTCGTCGTTGTCTCGTCCGCTCCGGTATGCTATCTATGGCATAAGAATCTCGCTCTTAGCATGAATGTCATCTTGATTATGATTAGCAGGACTTTATTATCTAAAAGGCTGTGAAAGACAATGGTGATGAGATAGCGATGATAATAATATAGATTCTCAATGTTGTCCACATTATTGCATTCATCTTTGTCGTCGCCTTGTTCGTCATTTATTTTATTGTTCTTGCAATGGCTCTCAACATCAGCCTTATAATGACCCTCATTGTATTAATCACTGTTATGTTTTTATTGTTGTCAGTATCAACTTCATTACCATTATTATTGTTGATTCAAACATCATCATTATTAGTAATAGTAATTATAACATAAGAAGCAATCATTGTATCACTGCTGCCCATACCAGTATAATCATCATCATGAACATCTCTTATCATCATTTCCATCATCATCATCATCATTACTACTATCAATAGACTACTACCATCATCAATATTCCTGTTACTCTACCACTGCCATGATCATCATCCCTATGATATCCACAACCCTCATTATCCTGATAGTGCTGTTTCTCATATCCCTCACTCACCATATCAACACCATATCATCATCATATCATCAGATAATTCCAGCCAACGAGTGAATTCCTAATGGCACGGACGAGATCACTTCACAGCTGATTCTGGAGCGAAGTCGCCTTTGTGATGCTACCTGTGGTTGGCGTCATGCTTTTCCGATAGAGTCCGAACGCGCGTATCGACATTGGAATCGGAAGCCGAAAGCGTTTTGCTTATAAATATCATTGGATATGTGTGTGTGTGTGTGTGTGTGTGTGTGTGTGTGTGTGTGTGTGTGTGTGTGTGTGTGTGTGTGTGTGTGTGTGTGTGTGTGTGTGTGTGTGTGTGTGTGTGTGTGTGTGTGTGCTTGTGTGTGTGTGTGTGTGTGTATATATATATATATATATATATATATATATATATATATATATATATATATATATATATATATATATATATACATGCATATGTATATATATATACAAATATATATACATACACATATATGTATGTATACACACACACACACACATATATATATATATATACATATATACATTCATATGTATACATATACATAAATATGTATGTATATATACACATATACATATGTATATGTGTATGTATATATATATATATATATATATATGTATATGTATATATAAATATTTTTATTCATACGTTATGATGACGATAACAATGATAATAATGATAGCAATAATGATAATGGTAGTAATGATAATAATAATAATAATAATAATAATAAAATAATAACGACTGTAACAACAACAATGATAAAGTTAGACGTAATGGCAATAATAACAATACTAAACACAAGAAAAGAATAAACGAAAAATAGAGGATTAACTTCCTCCGAAAGTCTCAATTGCACATGCACATAAACCATGCCTCCTTTAAGAGCAAGGACTTTCTCGGTAATGGTCGTGTGCATCCTATCTTTTTAAGTGCCGATGCAGGTTAAAAGCAGTCTGAGTGTGAACTAGCGACTCATTCTGGAATGACAATGTGTACTTAAAAAAATAAATAAAAAACAAATTTAAAAAATATATATATAAGAAAAAAAAAACACTATGGCCGTCACACGGGACTTTGGAAATCTCGCCGTCGTAGAAAACAGCGATGGAAATTATTCACGTATCAGCTTTCAAAGACCGTCGGCCAGATGGACAGTTAGCGAACGGTACCTCGCAAACAGAGGTTACGCAAGGAGTTATCGGTGCAGGCATCAATCACTCGCCCTCCTCTCCACCCCAAACCCCATGGCCGCTTTCCTATGTATACCCAACCACACCCCAAACCCCTGATGGCCGTCTGGGGAAGACAATGGCGTACTGCAACAGATGTCAGAATCGTCTGTTGCTTCTTGATGTCCCTCTGAACGTCGGACTCAGCCGTCGTCGTGTCATCCTGAATAAATGAAGTGAATTCTGGAAACGATTGAATAAAGAGAGAAGGAAGATGGTAAGAGAAATGGAGGATAAGATGATCACGTGCAAGGGGATATTATACACCACTGGTGGAGGGGATGAATCTCTTATTAAAGAAGACACGAACCCCTTCCGGTTTTATGAATGGATGTCGAGCACAAGGTCGTACTTGATCACGATTATGCTTTCCCGACCGCAAACGAGATGATCATGTGAATCCTTAACCGCAGCCACTCGGTAAATTACAGGCGGGAGATAAAAGCAGAGATGGAGAAAGGCGGAGGGTAGACACGTGAATCCTCTTTTAGCACTTGAAGGCGATCCAGTTCTGTTATGTTCGCTTGTTTTATTTCTGAATCTCAGTTACCGAGGTACTGATGACGCAATACATGAGGCATCCATAATGACTCGAGTCCCATATGTGCAAAGAGTAATGGAAGACGCAGCAGATTCGGCAGCGACAAAAAGCAAACGAGAGAGTTAGAGGGAAAAGGCGGCAGTCCTACTGGCGTTCTGCTAAAGGCGATGACGACACCGACCGCCTGCCTGGGCTCGGGTTACGCCGCCGACAGCCCCGCCGACCAACGTCGCAATTGGAATAAAGTGTCCAGGACGCGGGGCGGGGAAACTGTGCAGGATAGCTGGTACAATGCGGTGGTGTCCTGCTCCTCCTCCTCCTCCTCTTCCCGCGTACCCACCCCTGTTCTCTCTCTCTCTCTCTCTCTCTCTCTCTCTCTCTCTCTCTCTCTCTCCCTCGACAAGTTTACGGCCTCTTGCATCCGCCGCATATGCTGGGCAGACTGAACGGGCCAACTACAGACGCTCTCCGCGGGTCAGTCGCATCCCCGGCGACCCAACCAGGCCTCAACCTAGAAACTTCGGCAGTGGAGTCACCCAGTCAAACGACAAGCCCAAACAACCAAGCAACGCGCCAGCTAGCCGCCTTGTCGAGTTTACTGTCCTTCCAAGTATCGCTGGAGGATGGCTGCGTCATGGTGGATGAAGGCCGTCGTCTGGATGCATGACGAGTAGCGTGACGGGCGGCGGCGACATCGGATGACATTTGATAGGGATGCTGCTCGTCAGGGATTTTTCGGGCGGGCGATGGCCACGAGGTAGACGCGTCACTCTGCCGCTGATAATGGATGGTGGTTGTGACTCGATCGCTACAATGATAGATGATGGTTGTGTCATGATCCTTCTCTCGCGTGCATGGCCGTCATGCAACCAGGAAGAACTAGTGAGTCATTCATTATCCACCGACCCCGACATTCGTGTGCATGAAATGTTATTCCACTGAACTTGGTACCTTCGCCATAAACGTACAGTATACTGCAGAGGAAGCGCGTGCAAACACAGAAACTTGCAAGTAAACACACACACAAGCACGGCATTGAGAAACGCAAACCACTCTCGGTATTTCATGCAGGCAATTTTTTTTCGTTTCATGGAGCGGGAGAGAGAGAGTAAGTCACCGTCTGAAAGCGCGGTTGGCGGAAATCGTGTTACATTTTCTGCTCATGAACATAACGATCATATCTTCACACCAGAACGTTCGCCCATACAACGCACACACACATACACTCACACACAAAGAAACCCACTTAGTATGCTTGTGAGAGATATACAGATCCCTGAGCCCAGAAACTTACAATACAATACTCTCCTCATGAAAGATTGATATCTATACACACACACACACACACCTTTCCCTTCCAATCGAAAGCCCCCCTTTTTTCTTCCCATCAGTATGAACAGAATACCAAACAAAAGGAAAAAACGTGCGGAAGCCGAGACCCCCCCCCCACGAGGCCGAGACCCCCCGAAGCCAAGACCACCCGAGGCCGAGACCCCCCCGAGGCCCCGACGGAGTCCCCGACGGAGTCCCCTGCTTTAAACACAAATCACACTTGAGGAGACACGTTATCACTCCGTAATGTGCTCCTTCGCCGCCTTGGGGGAAGATGGATAGCCTGCCTCATTATGTCTTAACGAATGATATCATCTCACATGAATCAGAATGATCGTTAATATCACTCGTGTATTATAAATGTATTAGGAATGATGCGATGATGTGATTAATGTATTGGGGATTCAATTACAAACGTGTTAGGAATGGCGTGATGTAATTAGTGTTGAATGTAACATGTGTTTCGAGTTTTTTTTCTTGATGTTATTGACGTGTTAAGTATGTTAAAAAAGAAAAAGAAAAAAGGAATTAACAATATTTCAAAGATAAAAAAATGGTTAGTTTGTGTCCTCAATCCGTCCATCAAATATTAACATGACATTGTCTACGTGGAAAGGTAAAAGTAGATTGTTCCATATGAAAAAGGTTGAGATAATAATCAAATTATCATAAACCTATAAAACAATATTTATGATTATGGAACCAAAGCCATGATGTAACTCAATATTCGGTAATCATATTAACAAATTCGTGAACCTGTTTGTTATGAATCCGTACAACTGTAGAAAGACAACAATATGTGATTGAATTTGTGTGTATGTTTGTGTGTGGGTGTGTGTGTTTATGTGTGTGAGTGTATCTGTGTGTGTTTATGTGTGTGTGTGAGACCCCATCATTTTAACTCATGTCATTTATGTGTTTGCAGTTCTTTCAATGTTAGTGTAACGAAATTAATTAGAATATACTCCATGTCTGTAGATAATACGCTCATATATAACTATATATGGTCGCTTTACTGTTCTATTCCCTTAAAATATTTCACCCTCATGGTATTCACGTATCTGAAATTGAACTCAGACACAGGATCATGCATTGCTTAATTCATTATTTGACGGAATTCACTCATCTCGTGATGGCTTGACGGAATAACAAAAAAATCTAAACATATTTCTTCTTTTGATAATAAAAAACTTATTTATGTCAAGTCCAACATAATGGACATCTTTGTGTTTTGTTTTGTTTTGAAGTGCAAATAAAGGAAAAGAGGAACAAGAAGAAAATAAATGGTAACTACGTGCCCATAACAAACTGAAAAAAAATCGAGAAATATTTGCATATCGTTATCAGTTATTAGGCTATCCCCTTTTCGTTTTATCTACAATATCTTCCTAAAGTTCGTTCTTTTGATAGAAGGAGAATAATAATGATAACACAAATAAGGGATGTGCATGGCGAAAACATGTAAAAGAAAAACGATAGTAAAAGAGGCGTGGAAGAAAGAGCGAAGAGAGAGAGAAAAAGAGAAAAGACACCTACAGAGAAATAAGAAAAAAACAGACGAAAAAAAGAAAAAAGAAAAAATCTTTAAAGGAGACAAACAGAAGGAAAAGATAGAAAGACAAGAAAAATTCGTAATGATGGAGGAAGTTTACTTGTACGATATTTCATTGCTTGTTTTCTTTACAATATCTTGTCTCGCCTCTTCATGTATTTCATGATTTATAGACAAAGATATCTTACTTATCTTATTGATCTATCAAATACATGTATATATATATATCCTTTTTTATCTAAATATATGTGAGGATTCCCGGCAACACTGTGTTTATACGTGTCTCTGTGGGTTTACGTTCGTAGCTTCTCCCTCCCATGAAATATTCGTGCGCGTGTGAGTTCTGTTTACTATTCGTTTCCTTGTCTCCACACTCTTTTTACATTTTATATCTGCAGTCATTTTACTGGGAAGCGGCAATATTTACTTCCTTCTCTGTTCTTAATCATTTTTCTTTTGTTTTCTGTTAGTACTGTGGAAATGGTTCTGATGCCAAATAAAGTCTTCCTCTTCGTTTTTCCTTGTTTAACAACGATTTTGGTTTCCTATTTTCCTCCACATCACCATCCACTTCCATCATTCTAATTTCCTCTTTACATCCTCCTCCAATATTCATATCACCCTTTTCTAAATCCTCTACATGAAAATATCTTATCTTATAATATTCCTGATGACAAAATCTCTCTCTCTTTTCCCATCGACTTGCATGTTCCATCTTCCTCTCCCTTCCTCTATGCATCCCAACCACACTCGCCATCAGACAGGTCGCGACAATAGCCCTCTCTTGGGAAACAATCGTTGACATCATGCATACATATTCAGGACTCGAGGAAAAGGGAAAAGAGAGAGGGGGAGGGGGAAGGGAGAAAGGGTGGAAGACAGGGAGGTAGGAAGAGAAAAGGGAGGAGGGAGGAAGGGTGGAAGACAGGGAGGTAGGAAGATAGAAGAAGGGAGGATGAGAGAGAAGGAGGAAGGAAGGGAGGTAGGAAGAGAGAAGGGAGGAGGAGAAAGGGAAGGGGGAGGATAGAGGGAAGGAGGAAGAGAAAGGGAAGGAGGAGAAAGGGAAAGCGGAAGACAGAGGGAAGGAGGAAGAGAGAGAGAGAGAGGGAAAGCGGAAGACTGAGGGAAGGAGGAAGAGAGAGAGAGAGAGAGAGGGAAAGCAGAAGACAGAGGGAAGGAGGAAGAGAGAGAGGGAGGCAGAGAGGCCTCATCCCCCTAACAAGAGAAAAAAAAATTGTCTCTTCTCTCAACCATCAAACTTTTTTCATTAAACGTTTCCGTTAAGTTCTACACTTGCATATTCCGCAGGGTGTGTGTGTGGGGTGAAAGAAGGGGGGTGGGGGGAGCTGTGCGGCTGTCTGGGTAACTTATTTTTCCCCTTGATTCGATCTGGGTCTCTCAATTCTTATTCAGGTTGTCAGGATTGTTGACAGCAGCGTTACTCTCTTTTTTGTTGCTTTTATTTGGTCACTGTTGTTCCATGGCGGTTGTTTTTGGTTACATTTCGTTGCCATTTTGTTGTTTTGAAAGACGTCGTTTTAAAATTATTGTAACTCTTTCTTTCTTACTATTATTATTTCTTTTTTTATGAGGAAGCTCTTGTTCACATATTCCAGAGAGATTATTATTTAGGTATTTGTTCTATCTAGAAAAGGAATCCCACCGCTGTTGCCATGTGTGAATTAAGATGAATTATGAGGATTATGGTTCTGCAGTTTCTTTTACACAAATACTAATGATACTGACTCGGCTTTCACGTCGCGTTGTTCATTACCACAGCCATTTGTTACACATGTTCTTAGTCATTTGTGTGGATTTCATTAATCAGGGTAAAAGGACGGGGCAGGGGGCGGGGGGGGGGAGAAAAGAAGAGAAGAAAAAGAGAGAGATAGGGAGAATAAGAGTGAAAGAGAGAGAAAGAGATGGAAATAAAAGAGAGGGAGGGAGAAAGAGAAAAGAGAAAGGGGTGGGGGAAGAGAATGAAAGAGAGGAGGAAAGAAAAGAGGGAGGGAGAAAGAAGAAGAGAAAGAGAGAGATAGGGAAAGAGATTAAAAGAAAGGAGAAAAGCAGAGAAGACAGGGAGGGAGAGAGATAGAGAGAGGAGGAGAAAGAGACGAGAGAGAGGATGAGTCATGCTGAACTGTTACATCGTAAATTTAAGTATATCCAACAAGAAACAATATCGATAAAACGATGCAATATTTCATTTCCGCGGAACCACACACACACACATACACACACACACAACCCCCCATGCACACACACATACAACCCCCCCACCCCCACACACACACACATACACACACACACAACCCCCCATGCACACACACATACAACCCCCCCACCCCCACACACACACACATACACAAACAAACAAACACACATAAAACCCACCCCCACACACAAACAAACACACACATAACCCACCCACCCCACACACACAAACAGACACACACGCACACACAAACACACACTAGAGATACCAACAAACTCAAGTAGCTCATCAGCCCTCGCCTGAAACATTCTTCCCCCAAAAACGATCCTCGAAAAAGTTATCTAACTTTGTGTTTTTCTTCGGCCTTCCATCCCTAGCAGAATGCCTGCCTTCCCGAAAGTCATCATATCCAGAAACATCCTTCATTAAAGCCCAATCTTCCTTAGACTTCTTGGATATTCCTTTAGGCCTATGGTAGTCATAAAAGGATAAAAGGTATTTAGTTATGGGTCTCTAGCCTCTTCGGGCAAATTAATGGCAGTGATGTGAACGTCTTTTTTTTCGTTTCAGAACTTATGTTGAAAGTGGTCTTACTTTAGCCGTTGGGAAGGAAGAAAGGAAAGAGAATGTGATGGGAAAGTATTCTAGACGATGTGAATAATATGATAATGAATATGCAAATGCTATCCTGGTGAAAACAATGATAAAGTTTGCTTACACCAGCGATATCAATTTTCCCACACTTCCTCTTCCCTTGATTTATTCAACCCTCATGATTCTTTAATTACTCTTCCTTCAATTCTCATCGTTCATAAAACAAGAAGAGTTGAAATGAATGTAATAAAAACAACATTTAAGTCATCCGTAATTCAAGGCTTCGAATATAGTCAGTCGTAGGGATAAATAAACTTACATTTATAAACATTTGCTAAATCGTTAAGCCACTATTTATTTTCGCATTGTATTGTTGTGATCATTGATATTACTATTTAGCGTGTTTTTGTTATTATTTTGACCCCTTCTGTCTTTGTCCTCGATGCTACAGACAGTTCTATTCCCTCGTTTTATTGTTATGTTCTCCGACGGTGTTGTTATTACTCTCCAGGGAACACGTTGAAGGATCAGGTGGTGTCGAGTTATGGCGTATTTGAGGCCTGTTGTGGGAAAATCGTGTTGTTCCTTGTTTAGGTATTCATCTATTTTTCTTTTACTCGTATACCAAAATCTAAATCTTGTGGTTTTCTGTGTCCTTCGGCGTGTCTTTGTGCACTGCG
>BOPN01000134.1:578377-588377 GCA_017312705.2 Penaeus japonicus
GAGAACACACGCAACCAGCCCACTCGGCCACACCGCCCGAGTGATACCTGGACCCTCCATTCAGCAACTTTCGCAATCGCTCAGTCGGTAATTGAGCGATCGCTGCAGCCGCCCACAGTCACCTGTCGCCGAGTCTACCGAGATTAATTAAGGTTCTAATGAGGTGAGTGATGATCGTCTTTCGCGAAGGAGTGTGAGTTTCGTCGGCTTCGTGTGTGTGGTTTTATTGGTTTCGCTTATTCTTATTCGTATTTTGATCTATCATGAATGTTTATATATATATTGATTTTTCTTCTGCTGAAATCGGATAAAGCTTACTGTAAAAATACATCCTCCACAAAAAAAAAAAATATATATATATATATACATATATATATATATATACATACATATATATATATACATACATACATATATATATATATATATATATATACATACATATAAAACATGCATTCCGTTTCTGAAGGATAATACGATTTTCGAATGGCCATCCGTTTTCCTGAAAACAACCGCCTATATAAACCTCTTTCATCCTCCTTGAAACCCCGCTTGTCTTCACAAAATTTTCTCGATAACATCAGCTGTCTAAACCGCGCCACTTTTCCCACGATTCCTCCTGTTATGTAAAGGCGAAACATAACTCGCCCGTGACCGTTTAAACGCGAGATCAACAAACTTGCCTTGCCTGTCTTGTGCAAATAAAAGCAACGAGGAATGCGCCATAATTTATTCGCAGCTGCGTGGGTCTTTCCGCAGTGACTATTTTTTTATTTTATTGCATCGATCGATCTTATCGCTTCGCGGTCGACCAACGTGCAAAAAAAAGAGAAAGAAAAAAAAAAGTTGTGATATGTTACCAGGGTCCGAAAAGGCAATTGAAGTCTCACTTATCCATAATCAATGAGACGGTGATTCATGAGACGGTTATCTTCGTGTAAGTAAATAAACCCGTTGTTTAAAATGGCACATAAGTTCCAAGATTTTCGAAGCTATATTATGCAAGGTTTCGATCTTAATATCTGGATGATTTCTCCCTTTTGGAATTTAAAATTATATAAGATTTACGTTCAACAGTTCCCAGAACCTACTGTTGGAATGATTCGAAGGCTTCTTGCTTGGGAAATGTCACGGTGGCCTTTGCTTCTCTCGATCCAGGATCGAAACAGCATCTTTACATTAGGTACAATATATATATATTTTTTTAGTAGGCCTATGCTTCGATACAGAGAAAATTTTACCCTCATCCGGTTCAAAATACTTGTAGGCGAGGTAGTAGTAAATTGATTGACAAATAAAGATTATATATATATATATATATATATATATATATATATATATATATATATATATATAAGAGTATAAGCGTCCATGAATTTAAGCGTCAAGTTTTCTTATTCCCAGTCCGAGAATAAAAAAAGTACACATGAAAGAGGTACATAGTATTTTTTCTCCCTATATAAGAAAATATATGTATTCTAAAACGTAACATAACCAGCCGCAATAATATAACCCAAGTGTTCTCTCTCTCTAAAACGTCCATCATTTTCATTTCTCTCCAGTACAGCTCTACCCCCCCAACCCCTTCCCACCCCCGCCCCCCCCGTGCACATTAAAGATAATATCCAACCCCAACATCACACATTTGTTGCGGTCGACACCCGATCTCAGCTGTTACATTGAAGAAACTGCGAGGCGACACGTTATACTATTTCCGTTCATAGTGTACGAGTAAAAAGTGTGTGAATGATAACTCAGTCAGACGGTGTTCAGTTACGAATGACGCGGCAGATAATTTCCTTTTCTTTCTGCAATTGCTGGCTGTTGTGTTGTTGTGCATATGTTTACTGTTGATCTAATACATAAACATATATAATATGTGCTTATTTATATACTAATGTGTCTATATATTTATCAGTCTATCTACGTACGGGTTTGTGTGTGTGTGTGTGTGTGTGTGTGTGTGTGTGTGTGTGTGTGTGTGTGTGTGTGTGTGTGTGTGTGTGTGTGTGTGTGTGTGTGTGTGTGTGTGTTTGTGCGTGCGTGCGTGCGTACGTGTATGCGCGCGTGCATACAATAGTCAACATAACGTAAAACAGCCACCAAAATAAATGCCAACAAACGGCGTAGTTAATGAAAAAGGCCAGGTATTACGCCAATAACGTCATGTAGCAACATTATTTCAGGATGTGGCGTGACGACCTCGCCCCGTGCCGAGGTATTTTTGGAATGTCACGGAATAGAGTGCGGCACACCCGCCACGAGGGCGCAGAGCCTCTACTACGAAACAAAGAAGACGCTCCGTGCGCAAGGTGTAAATCTGAGGACACTGACCTATACCAACACGAGTGTTCGCGATTTTGGAGAGATTGAAAGAATGATTAGGAGGAATTTCTACGGATACTTACGAACTGAGAATAATAGAATAGGAGCGATATATAACGGCTGAGCATAAGGAAATAACGTAATCAGAAACACACACGAATTAATTAGATGAAATGATAACCGAAATCCTGCACCGCCTTCAGCAACGGAGGAGAAGGACCCTTTCCTAATCCGGTAACGCAGGATCCCTCCATTCCCTCCCGTCTCCGGCGCGATTAAACCACCGCAACAACCGGCTGAATAAATTCCCCTCGAAATCCTAAATCAGTGTAATAAATCAACATTATCCCCGCGCTCGTGAACCCAAATACAGCGGTCGGGCTTCTCTCGGCCATTATGCTGTTGATCCCACTCCCCCTACCCCCCTACATTGCTCAGGTCGGAATGCTGAATGATATTCGTAATCGCAATAGATACGGATTGGATCCTTTTGACAATGGCTGACGTATTAATATGGAAGTAATTACGCTTTTCATTAGTCCCCTTATCGCCTGAATAATTTGGGTAATGTATGCATCGCTCCTGTACTTCTCTCACCTCCCTTCCTGCTGTTCCTCTACCCTCCCTTCCTCCCTCCCTAACCCCCTCCCGCTTTTCCCTTATCTACCCTTCCTCCCTACTTAACCCCCTCCCGCTTTCCCTTTACCCTCCCTTCCTCCCTCCCTAACCCCCTCCCGCTTTATCTTTACCCTTCCTTCCTCCCTCCCTAACCCCCTCCTGCTGTTCCTCTACCCTCCCTTCCTCCCTCCCGCTTTATCTTTACCCTCCCTTCCTCCCTCCCTAAACCCCCTCCCGCTTTTCCTTTACCCTTCCTTCCTCCCTCCCGCTTTTCCTTTACCCTCCCTTCCTCCCTCCCGCTTTCCCTTTACCCTCCCTTCCTAACCCCCTCCCGCTTTATCTTTACCCTCCCTTCCTCCCTCCCTAAACCTTCCACTTTTCCTTATCTGCCCTTCCCTCCTTCCCTAAGCCCCCTCCCGCGCTTCCTTCACCCTCCTTCACTCCTCCCCGCTCTTCGCCCTGCCCACCCTCCTAAGCCTCCGCTCTTCCTTTACCCTCCCTCCCTCCCTCCCTCTCGATTCTCTCCTTCAGGGATTCCTAGCATTACAATATCTCGACCCCCTCGTACGACCCGAGGCACGACCCTCAGAGAGCTCCGGCCCTAAAACATTTGTGCCAGCTAACGAGCGGTGCCAAAGAGGGTCACGAACCTACGATAGTGGCATCGTTTAGCCTTCCATTACGACATTGAGACTGTCAGCCTTCCCCTCCCCCTGTCAGCCAAGTCGAGCTATGGGTGGCTTTAGGCTCCTCTTCTCTCCTCTCCCTCCTACGTTTTCTCCTTCTCTGGCTCCTCTCTTTCTCCTCTCTCTTTCTTCCACTCTCTTTCCTTGATTTCATCCTTTCACTCTTTCTTTCATCTTTTTTTGCTCTCACCTTCACTTTTTCCTTCGTTCCTTCACCTTTGACCTCTTCCTCTCCTTCTCCTCCCTTCTTTCCATTCTTTATCTTTTTTTCCCCTCTACTACCCTATTTGCCCCTTACTCTAACCTCTCCTTCTTCTCCTTCCTTCCTCCCTCCCTCCCTCCCTCCATTTCCTTCCTTCCTCTCCTCCCCCCCCCCTTCCTTCCCTGCATCTCCTCACTTCCCCCCTCCTCTCTCTCTCTCCTCCTTCCCTGCCTCTCCTTCCCACCTCCCTCCCTCTCCTCCCCTCCTTCCCTTCCTCTCCTCTCTTCCCCCTCCTTTCCTCTCTCTCCTCCTTCCCTGCCTCTCCTTTCCTCCCTCCCTCCCTCCCTCCCCTCTCTTTCCCCCTCCTCCTTCCTTCCCTCTCCTCTTCCCCCCTCCTTCCTTCCCTCCCCTCTCTTACCCCCTCCTTCCCTCTCCTTTCCTCCTTCCTTCTCCCTTCTCCCTCCACGTCTCTCCCTGCCACTCCATCCCCGTCGGCAATATCTGTTGTCATTACGGCTTAGACATGGCGACTCTTAATGGCACTAAACCACACGGCGCTACGTTGCCTGTTGATTCCTTCGTCGTCGGGTTGCCATGTCACAGGTGGTCATGCGCGTGAGTTGCCATGTCATATAGGTGGTCATGCACGCCCGTCATGAACTCGTGATTGCGGGGTTTTGGTTGACTATTGATGATAGAACTTGATGATGCTGGAATATGTGATAATAAAAATGGTAATGAAAATTATATCATTGATGATGGTAATAGCAGTAATTGTGATAATAAAACCAGTAATAATTATGATAAGGAAATTGATAAAAACGACGATTATAATGGTGATAATAATGTTAATAACAATAGTAATGAAAATGATTATTATGGTAATTGTGATAAAAAATAGTACAAATAACAGTGATAAGCTAATAATCCTAATGGATGGCAATACAAATATCAGTATCATTACCATTATCATTATTATCCATAATAAAAAAAAAACATAATCATCGAAAAACGAACTTCATCCTCAACCCCTCCTTCCGTTTTCTTTCAGTGGCTGCGAACAAGACCGATATTCCTTCTGGAAATTTCTGAGCATCGTGCCAGAAGGCGTTGAGCGGCGAGCGAAATGGCCTCCACTTATCGACTGACCATGATTGCTTAGCGTCATTACCGGTGGCTTAGGTTATTTCGCGGTCGTTTCGGTCGTCTGGCCTGCGAGGTCGTACCGCGAGGTCGGGACACTCGGACCTGCCGCGAGCTTCTTGAGGACTTCGAGTGTGTCGTCGGCTTTGGCTTTTCTTATCTCTAGGGCAAGGGGGAATTTGCTTGTCTTGTCTTGGAAAGCAAATCTGTTCTCATTTTTACCCACTGGTATAGAGAGGGTATGCAGTGTATGTATATATATATGTATGTATATATGTATATATATATATATATATATATATACACTAAAGAAAGAGAAAAAAACAAATAATCTATATAGGCCAAAAACAAATTACATAATTCACCTTTAATATGCTTCCAGGACTCGTTATCACGATTCATCTCATTCATCAATTTTATTCATTTTAACAAAATCACTTCAATAGTCTCCGCGGAAGCCCAGATGGTGGTCTGCAGAAACCCAGGCAGCGAATCCCCGCTCCAGGAAAATTTCAGCAAGAAATGCGCTCATTGCAACATGAAGGCTTTCGCAATTACTGCAATCCTCCTTCAGAGTGTGTATATAGCGTGCACGAACACGCCCGTGATAACCTCTACGACTGCTCATTCCTCATATTAATGAAGCACTTTGGCGAGCCCACGTGCATCAACGATTCCGTGATTACAGGCATCAACTAAGACCTCGTAATGAAAAATTAATCATACGGAGTAGCGTGCATTCCCTCCCTCTAACGAGAGGGTTGGGTGAAGGGGGTGGGGGTTGGGGGAGGGGGTTAAAAGGGGGCGTGACTAATGGGACAATGATGGGCGGGGCGAGCACGCGAGGGTTGCCTGTGTGACGAGCGCCCTTGCGACGGGGCTGACGAGGCTCGACGGCTGTCATACACACACACATATGCACACATGCACGCACACACACACACATACACACACACACACACACACACACACACACACACACACACACACACACACACACACACACAAGAATACATCCAATGTGTGTGTTTCTTTTCCTGCGCGTGCGTACGTATGTGCTCGTACACATATACCCATGTGCACATAAGAGATAAAGTAAATAGATCAGAATAAACGGAAGTAGAAAAAAGCTAAGTGTGAAGGAAGGAGAAGTTCCGAACGGGGAGTGGGGGAGGGGGGGGGGCAGCGAGACACTTCCTCCTGCGGTCCGGGGAGACAAAAAGAAGCCTATTCCGATACCGGTCTCGAACCGACCAAGCGAGTCAGACCAGGTGGAAGAAGCCTATGCTAACGAGCTTAGACCTTCCTCATCTCTCTCTCTCTCTATCTATCTATCTATCTACACCCCCTCTCTCTCTCTCACTCTCTTTTCTCTCTCTCTCTCTCTCTCTCTCTCTCTCTCTCTCTCTCTCTCTCTCTCTCTCTCTCTCTCTCTCTCTCTCTCTCTCTCTCTCTCTCCCTTTCCCTCACCCCCCCCTCTCTCTCTCTCTCCCTCCCTCTCTCTCTCCCTCCCCCTCCTCCTTCCTCTCTCTCCCTCACCCCCTCTCCCTCTCCCCACTCCCTCTCCCTTTCTCTCTCACTCACCCACTCACACACACACAAAATAAACACACTCATCGCCGAGAGAACGATAGGAACGAAGACACAAGAGCGAGTGAGAGAGAGTTATGCAACGGCAAAGAAATGTTGCAGGGAATGGAAATCTCGTGATCCCGTCCGTGTTGATCGAGTGAGTGACGTCATCAGGCTAATCCTGTGGTTTTCGGTACTAGTCTCCACTTCTCCGGCTATATATATCTCTAGAATTAATAGGACAAACGACTCGTATTAAGTCAAAGAGAATCACAAGAATCGGGAATCACAAGTATATTCATTTCCGGCCGTACAGTAGTAGCTGGTCGTCACACAATACCCCGAGACCGAAACCGCAGGGAATTCATAGTTCATGGTTCATTCACCGTCCATGCAATGTGTCCCTCATGCAACCACATAAGGCTTGGGTAACGTGGCGAGGCTCAGCGACGAGGCTGTGATGAGGAAGGACTGACTGTCATGGTGGGAAGGTCGACCTCATTACGAGCGAGGTAGCGTGTTACCAGGCACCTGCCCTGCCCCCATGCCCTGCCCTCATGCCCTGCTCTCATGCCCTCATACCCTTGTGTCCAGTTCATCATCTTCCCTGCCCTCATCTTCTAATCTTCATCTTGGGTATGAACTCATATAGGCCTACATATGATTTCGTGTATGGTGATCTTTTTCTGGTATTCCCCACTCTACCTTATTTTTCTCAATATTTTTGTATCATTCATTAGTTGTTGTTGTTTTTTTTATTTTTTACTTTTTGTATATCATTTACCTTTCTTTTTATTCTCTCTTTCGTTCCTTTAACTTTCGTGTCCCGCTATTTATTTTCTTTCTTTCGACATTCAAATTTCCTTTCGTTCTTTCTTACGCTATTTAGCTTTCATTTCATGCTTTCCTTCGATATCTACCTTTCCTTAAGTCATTTATCTTTTATTACCACCTTTCCTTCTACACTTAGCTGTCCTTGCGCCATTTCCATCGACGTTTAGCCTTCATTATCTCATTTCCTTTGACATTTTGCTTTCGTTTCGCATTTTCTTCCGACTTACAACTTTCACTATAACATTTTTTTTTTTTTTGCTCAGGCATTTAGCTTTCATTTGTTTTGATATTTATCTTTCATTTCATCCTTTCCTTCGATATTTAGCTTCCTTATACCCCCCTCGCCCCTAATTCACGAACGAGGAGGAGGAGAAGGAAAAGAATAATAATAATAAGAGGAAGAAGTAGAAGTAGAAGAAGAAGTAGAAGTGGAAGAGGAAGAAGAAGAAAAGAAGTAGAAGATGAAGTAGAAGAAGAACAACAATAACAAAAAAAAAAAAAAAGAATAAGAAAGAGAAGAAATAGAAGAACAAACAGAACAAGAAGAAAAAGAAAAAAGAAGAAGAAATAAAAGAACACCAAAAAACAAAAACAACAAGAACCGGAACCAGAAGACCCCAATTTCTCGGACCGAACCCACCGAAGCCTCGGGTCCGCCCGCTCTTCCCTCCCGCCCTTCCCTCCCTCCTTCCCTCCCTGCGCCTCGCTCTTCCCTCGCCTCCCTTCGCCGCCGCAACTGGGTCGGAAATAAACACCGATTATCAAGAGGAGCGAACACAGCACCCGCGAGGCCTTCTGCAGGAGGTACGCGAGACTCGAGGGGGGAAAAAAAGAAGGCGAAGGAGGGGCGGGGGGGGGGGGGAGAGAAAGGACGGTTATTAAAGGGTAGAGAACACGTGGTTGATGGTTGATGGTTAGGGCGGTGGTGGTGGTGGTGGTAAAGATGATGTTTGTTTGTTTGTTTGTTTGGTGAGTTGTGTTAATGGTGGTGATGAGAGTGATGGTGGTGAGGATGATGATGATGATAACGATGAGAAGGAGGATGGAAAATGTTAATGATGACAATGATTATGATGATAATGGTGATGATTATAATGATAATGAGGAAGATAATAATTATACTAATAACAGTGATAAATTGGAAATAGCTAATAATGACAGTAACACCGGTGTATAGGGAAATGCTCATGATTTATGGCAATAGCATCACCAAGGAAGATATCAATGTTGATAACAGATATCAAGATGATAACCATCTTGCATAAGTAAAGATAAGAGCGAAAAAAGTGAAATACGTTGATTCTGATGAATATTACCCTCCTTTATATTTTCATCATTATATTTCACATTTTCACTACCATTAGTAATGGAGGCAGGCTTATATAACACTGACTGTTGCAATAATTCTCATCTTTAGCATAACTATCATCATTATTATTATCATCCCTGTCATTATTTTTAATATATGGATGGAGACAAAACAGTGTACTCTTCCTAAATCATAATAACGGTTGATAACGGTTATAACGTCTCTCAGGCAGTAATGGCGCCTATCTTTTACCTAACCTAACTACACAAATCCATCTACTAGCCTCCCTCTACATCAACTCTCGCTCAATCTCCATTTTTCTCGCCGTCTCTCCTTATCACAGAATATATAGCCCTTTATTCACACCGCCTTTCGTCCCCCTTTTAAGACCGTTAAACGCACAAAAGCTCACACCTCGTTTATCCTTCCCTTTTCCTTCGTTTTCTTTCTTTAGTTCGATACAGATTTCCTTCAGATTTTTTTCCTTTCTTTCTTTCTTTTCTAAAATCCTGTTTCTTTTACTAATCCCTCTTTCCACACAGCCAGCGAGATCTAACTTTCCTTCCCGCAAGAAACAAGATAGGAAACCTGGTTCAAAACACGAGACTTCAAAATATAATAACATGGATTCACACCTGAGACGTGGGTGTGTCTTGGCTGTTGTGGTGTTTGTTTCGTTAAATGGTGATGACGTGAATTTATGAATCTGTGTGTGTGCGAAATGGTTTTGATTGCTTTCGGTAAAAGGTGACTGACTGACTGGTCTTTGTACCTATGATTTGCAAATGTGTTTAACCACTCTGGTCGGGTTTAGATGATTATACGCATGAGCGCCGCGTGTACACACACACACACACACACACACACACACACACACACACACACACACACACACACACACACACACACACACACACACACACACACACACACACACACACTTTCATATACTTATTAATCTATAAGTAAATTAATACATACATACATACATATATATATATATATATATATATATATATATATATATATATATATATGTATATATATACATATACCCACACACACACCCACACACACACACACATATATATATATATATATATATATATATATATATATATATATATATACATATATAGATATATATATATACATAAATATATATATATATATATATATATATATATATATATATATATATATATATATGTGTGTGTGTGTGTGTGTGTGAAAATAGTAATATATGTATATACATAAAATAAATATATATACATATATATAAATAAATATATATATATATATATATATATA
>BOPN01000134.1:600877-608377 GCA_017312705.2 Penaeus japonicus
AAAAATTCGATCTCATTGTGAATCTTAATCTAATCCCAACATAGCGTGATATCCTGTGCAAGTTAAACCGAATACCAGTGTATTGTCGGAGATAAAGTCACACTCATCAAACTGCAAACTGTATTGAACTCTAGTCTTATTTTCAGTCATTAGATAAGACGACCATGTAAGGTGAGCGCTCTGGTGTAGTCCTTCAGTCGTGGTCAGTTAGTACTTGAGTGATGATTCTCTTCCAATCAGTAGAAGTCAAGTTAGTTCCAGTAGAGGCTTAGGCATTTTCCTCTTGCCTTTAGCAATCTCACCCATTTTCTCTTACAAATTCTGTCTCTTTCTCTCTTTCCTTCTCTCTCTCTCTCCCACCTTTTCCCTATATCTCTCTCTCTCTCTCTCTCTCTCTCTCTCTCTCTCTCTCTCTCTCTCTCTCTCTCTCTCTCTCTCTCTCTCTCTCTCTCTCTCTCTCTCCTTATCCCTATCTTTCTATCTCTCCCTCTTTCTCCCTTTTTCTCTTTTCTTCTTCTCCCTATCTCTTTCCTCACCTTCTCCTTATCTCTCTCTTCTCCTTATCCCTCTCTCCTCTTCTCCTGATCTCTCTCCTCTCCTTCTCCCTATCTCTCTCCTCTCCTTCTCCCTATCTCTCTCTTTTCCTTCTTTCCGTCCCATTACCTCTAGCGTTATGAAATAACTATTGCATAAGCACGCGACATAACTTACAGATCCAAAAAGGAAAATAAAAAGGGATAAAAAAGATGACAACTGAAATGCGTCCACGTCGGACAAAGGCGTTCGCAAGACGGCACAAAGGCCCCGAGACCCCCCATCGCCCGCCCATCGTGACGCCCTTGGTAGACTCTCCGGGCGGTCCACTTGATATGTTTTGCTTCTGTAATGCCTTCGGGGACGGAGCGACGCGCGAGTCCTTTTGCCATTAAATGTGTAAAGGGAGAAAGGAAAAAAAAATTGCGTAGCGCTAAAGGAATGGAGAGGTTGTCTGTCAATGAGTCATCGAAGGTCTGTCAGAAACCAGGTCGAAGGGCGGCGTTAAGTCCAGGGGGAGTGGGGGGTGGCGTCTTCAGCTTTATAAAGGCTTTGGGCGAAGGAGAGTGCGAGCGACGAGGAGTTAAAATCATGCGTATCTTGATATAATGTGTGTTCATTCGCCACACCGTCTTGGAGTAAATGTGCAGCCGGGTTGTTTTCGGAATGTCATGCATTCACAGCACGTCCGAAAGATGTTCCAGGCCATCTTTCTCTCTGATAGGACTATTCAACAACCACTTTTTGTATATGTGAAGGCACACTTTAGTATTACTTTTCCATATGAAAATTATATAGCGAAATTCTCATGTCGAGAAGGAAAATAATACATTCAACAGACGTAGTAGAGAAAGCTGGAGATAGGATATAAAGACAAGAAAAAAAAACAAAGCAAAAAAAACAGCGGCTTAAAATACCTGATGACAAATTCTTTCTTTTTTTTAGAAAGAGTCTGTTGGTATAAATTAATAGAAAAAATATATATCACATAGTCGAAGTGAAACTCTGACGATAACTCAGCGACATGGTCAAAGTCCAGCTGCGGTTTCGATGACAGATGCAAGAAAACCTTCCTTACACGATGCAATAGCAATGTGCAGGGTGTCGGAGCCCAGTGCGTTTTTTTATACATTCAGACTAACAGGTTCTATTAATGATTCGAAACACGGCCTGCGAGTGACTGGAATAAAGATGTGTAACAGTGAGTGTGTGTGTGTGTGTGTGTGTGACCGGGAGAGTGAGGAGAGAGGGGAGTGAAAGACCGGGACAGTAAGGAACCAGGAAAATGAGGGACCAGATGAGTGAGGGCCTAGGAAAATGAGGGACCTTTAGAGTAGGTCTAAAGGACCTAGAGCGTGAGAGACCGGAAGAATATGAGTGAGGAAAATGAGGAGGGACCGAGAGTATGAAGGACTCGGATAATGAGACACCAGAAGGATCAGAAAACCGGAAGAGGAAAGAACCAGGAAAATAAGGAACTGTGTGAGAGAGAGCAGCCTGGAGAGCGAAAGACCGAGAGAGAGAACGAGAGAACGAAAGACCGAGAGAACGAAAGAACAAGAGAACAAGAGAACGAAAGACCGAGAGAACGAGAGAACGGGAGCGCAAAGGATCATAACATTAGCTAGTAAGAGGGACCAGCTGAGCTAGGGACGGGAGGAATGCGCCTAACTTGAAGGGAAGGAGAGAATAGGTGGTTCGTCTACGGCCCAAGGAGTCTTCGCTCAAACTTTTCTCGTCTTCTGGCTAATACGACTCGCTTCCGCTACAATCTGGCTGCTTAACGGTAATTGATTTTGCTCGGAAAAGGAGGCCAGCGTGCGTTGTTTGTTTCTTGTTTGTTTTGTTTGACTTTCTCTTCTTTCTTCTTCTTTGTCTTCCTCTTATTCTTCTTCGGCTTCTTTTTTTCGGCTTGTAAAGCTTATCGTGCTGTATATCCTTACGGATTTTTATTCATATAAGTACGTATCCTATCCAAAAGTGACAACAATGAGGATAACAAGCGTAACTATAATAACTTGACGTAATCCACAGCAAAATAACCTCACAAGAAAATAACTTCACTAAATAACAAACAACCTCTCACAGAGACAACTTCACAAGGAAACAAATTAAAAAACAAAACAACCCTTTATGCAAATCAGCCTTAACGACAAAAAAAACAATGAATCAACAACACAACAAAACCAACTATTCTAACAACAAAATTTCACCAACAAAACCAACACAAAACACACAAAAAAACAAACAATAATAATACTTTACTAGTTCAAGACACAGAGTATTACCAAACTTGATAAAACTCCAGAGAAGGAACAGGGATAAACACAAGACTGGAATTCGAGTGGCGACCTTGATACCTTGGGACGGAGGGGGGTGGAAGGGGGGAGGGGAGGGGGAGGGGGAGTGGTAGGAGGAGGCGAGACGAAGGGAGGGGAGGGGAGGGGAGGGGGTGGAGGCGAGACGAGGGGAGGGGAGGGAGGGGGGGGGGGGAGGGGGTCACAAAGCTGAAAGGACCTCAAGCGTTTAATAAGATAACGTCGATATCTCGTACTCTATATCATATGCTCTATTATTTATGTATATATATGTATATATGTATACAATACATAAACAATATATATATATATATATGTGTGTGTGTGTGTGTGTGTGTGTGTGTGTGTGTGTGTGTGTGTGTGTGTGTGTGTGTGTGTGTGTGTGTGTGTGTGTGTGTGTGTGTGTGCGTGTGTGTGCTGGTATGTTTGTAAATGTATGTGAGTACACACACACACAAGATATATATATATATATATATATATATATATATATATATATATATGTGTGTGTGTGTGTGTGTGTGTGTGTGTGTGTGTATACATATATATGATTATGCATGTGTACATGCATGTAGGTAGGTAGGTAGGTACGTATGTATGTATGTAGGTATACCCATACTGTATAGGTCACACATTTTTCGCTTCCTTTTGAATTTGTTCCATTGATTTTTATTTTTTTAATTGCGCATTATTGATCTCATGATGAGGGCAACGATGTGCTGAAAGCAATATTCATTAATGCATTTTATGGTCACGATACCTCGAATATTAATTCATGATTTATAACACTAACTAATAAATACAATATCATGTAAATAAGTGTGTCTAGTCATAGGTTACTACACATACAAATGCAAATCGTAAATCGATCAGAATGTTATATATATATAAAAATATCAAAGGTTTGCACACTCCAAACACAATAACGAAACTTCGACTCACTGTGACTCAGCTTGGGTCATCACCAGAAGGCAGTGACTCAGCATTTCTGCTTGCGTAGGATGAATGACGTGAATTTTAATGAAAAACATCCTTTACGCAATCCTGACTTGGGATACTAGATTTTAAAGGCTTAGTATAGAAGCCAAGGAGAGTTTTAAGGTTGAGTTATTAGCATAAGCGTTAGAAGAGTTCTAACGATTAACGATTATAGGCCTATATTTTCAATTATCGGCGAACTAATGACAGAGCATTTTAAATTATGATTCTTCTTTAAACGCCTTCAAGCTGACAATCTATAACAATCCCGAGGAAGGGTTTAGCGTAGCAAGGGGAAGGAAGTTCATATATAAAAATGGACACAGGACGCAACTTTGCCAAGACACAAATGGTGCTATAAACTAAGACGTCAGGCGGAGTCGGCATAAAACCTAAAGACGCTGGACTGACATGAAGCAAAAAGCAGCAAGAGGAGTCCTAGCTATGAAGAAGAAGACCGCCAGATTTTATCTAGGGATGGAAACGAAACTAGAGAAGCTAGCCAGGAGATAAGGCAGGTGAAATTTAAAAATCCGATAAGATAGACTCGAAGATAGAAGTAAAAAAAAGAAAAAGAAAAGAAATCGATACATGGACGCTACTAACTTCAGCTTTGAGTAAACGTAATCAGAAGGTCCTAGAGAACAAAAGGATCATAAAACACGGTATTTGGTGGACGAACAAAAACATACATACAACACAATGTTTGAGAAGGCAAAGCAAAGCCAGGATCAAAGAAACAGAAATACAAACCGAGGGACGAGTTACACTCCACTCCACAGTCTGGAAGTGCAAACGCCTCAGATATAAAAAAAGAAAAAGAAAAAAGAAAGCGAGCCATCTGGGAACACGGCTTGAGAAACGACCCTAACGCACTGACGACAAGCACAAGCACAGTATCCTACAACAAATGTACCAGAAAGCTGATGACCCGAAGAAGAAGAGGGGGGGGAGGGGAACAAACACGCAACCAGCAACCGAAAGCAAAACATCAACTGACACGTCTTCTTCCACCACAAGCTTAAGAATTAAAGGAATTTACATCGAATTCCCTCTGTAATCGTAACATTTGTGGGCTTCCGTTTGCGAGTAAAGAAAGTTCCAGTGAGTCACAAGATAGCCCACGTGCTGAGTTCTGGATGTGTCAGGAGCTGTCTATCCAAGAACTAAACAGCCACTGGATGAAAGCAGTACTCAGAGAAGAGAGATACTAAGTGTACCATACACTGTACCTCGGAATCTACTCTAATGTCCCACGGTACTCCGTTGGTCTAAAATATGAAACGGAAACAGTTCAAGAAGACCAATGTAATGTTCTTCGTAGTTATAAATGTATGAGATTGTGATGATGATGAGAGTTCGTTGCACTTTTAAGAGCGTTTTCAAGTATTTATTCAAAGCCATGACTAAACTTGGAAGGTAGATAAAATTATTGTATTTACACATATACCTGTGTGTGTATGTGCAGTGCGGAATACTTGCATGTGTACGCATATGTTTGCATTTGTGTGAGTGTGTATGTGTGTGTGTGTGTGTGTGTGTGAGTGTGAGTGTGTGTGTGTGTGTGTGTGTGTGTGTGTGTGTGTGTGTGTGTGTGTGTGTGTGTGTGTGCGTGCGTGTGTGTGTGTGTGTGTGTGTGTGTGTGTGTGTGTGTGTGTGTGTGTGTGTGTGTGTGTGTGTGTGTGTGTGTGTGTGTGTGTGTGTGTGTGTGTGTGTGTGTGTATGTGTGTGTGTGTGTGTGTGTGCGTGTGCGTGTGTATATGTGTGTGGTGTGTGTGTGTGTGTGCGCGTGTGTATATGTGTGTATATGTGTGTGTGGTGTGTGTGTGTGTGTGTATGTGTGTGTGGTGTGTGTGCGTGTGCGTGTGTATATGTGTGTGTGGTGTGTGTGTGTGTGTGCAGTGGCAAGTATGCGCATACATACATATATACGCATGTATATATGTGTGATGGTATGTGATGATAAAATGAAGGTTAAATATATATTAGTGGTGACAAGATATTTCGTCTAAAATCAGAACTAATTAAGAAAAGAGCGATTTTTTTTTTCAACAGTAATATACTTTTAACACGAGTTTGATATCAAATGATTCCAAACTCAACCTAAGATTACTAAACTGCCCTTTCATATTGGCTAGTTTGTTAGTCCTAATTTATCTAATACATCTCCATCTTATCAAGCTCTTCAAATTCAATTCAATTTACTCCATTCAATTAAACTATTCCTTATCAATTCATTCTTCGAGAATTTTCTTTACATGTAATTATTTCAGAAGTATACTTGCCAGAGTCATTATCAATTTGCGTAGATATTTTTATTTAAAAAAATACTTAGCATTCACTTGTCACAAATCAACATAGCTTCAAGCACATTATATATGGAAATACCGCTTACAATATCATCTTCATCTTAAAACTATAACTTAGTGTAATTACTGCCGTTCATATAAATTACAAAACCAGTATCTTAACTCATTATATTTCACCTTCGTTTATCAACCAGACTTCCTTTCTCTGAAATTCCTTTGAACCTTTATTGATTTAGGTTAATAAACAAAGCTTCCCTTGGGAGTTAAGAAGCTTCCTGAGACACATTCCTTATATATCTGTGGCTTTATAAAACGAAGCTTAAGTTCTATTTAGTTAAGTTCTTCTATAATTGAGGTAATAAGCTACCTTTCTGGATTAAGTATTTCAACACGAGTCTAAGTGTAAATCGTGCGCGCAAATGTTCATTAGTGTTCAACCACCACACCTGTTACATGATCAGAACAGATGTTTTGTGCATGTGTGCAAGGTTTCCTAACTTCACTAACCTAACCCCCCTACCCCCCTACCCCCACCCCACCCCAACCCCCCCTAATACGTACATCTTCAATCTTTTTTAACCTTGGTCTCCACAACAAGGTCATATACTAACAAAAAAACAACAAAAAAAACAAAAAAAAATAGTGATAATCTCTCGTTACATTCCGATCACTTCACATCTCTCACTCGTTCTGTAATTAACAATAACCAGCATGGATCTATAAAAAAAAAACAAAAAAACATGCAATACAAAAATAAAGATAATACCCCGTAAAACGCCCCCCCATCTTACCTGTTATCGCCAATAACAAACAGGAAGCGCCTCCCAGCCATCCCATCTTGCTTGGAAAGTGCCGTGTAGAGTCTCCCTCCTATAGTATACAGTATCCTATCACACACAATACGCGAGCGGAACGGCGGAACGGCGGAACGTCACACACACACAGTCCGAGAGAGCGCGCGCGGGGAGCGGGTATGTGTTCTCACTACGGGGTCCAGATACCGACTGCCACAACCGACCCTACTCGGTTAACACAAACGGTGGTCGCGTCCGGCCGGTCTTGCACTTGCTCCCCCAAACCCCCCGCCCATTCCCCCACCCACCTCAGCCCATTCCCCCCCACCCACCTATCTCCCCACCCTACACCAGCCCATCCTCCCCTTCCTCCCCTTCCTCTTCTCTATCTGTCTATCTATCTATCTATCTATCTATCTCCATCCATACGTCGGAACTCTCCCCTCTTCCCTCCTCTTTCTCTCCTCATTCACTCCCTCCCTCCCTCCCTCCTTCCTTCCCTCCCCTTCTGCACTACTGAACTAGAGTACAAAGATAAACCACAGGCTGGAAAGATTGTCAAAAAAA
>BOPN01000134.1:615877-628377 GCA_017312705.2 Penaeus japonicus
CGCCATTCCCCCCCTTTCGCTCGGCCAGTACTCAGTAGCCTTAGTAGTTCGCCATACTATAAATCCTTGACCTTTGCGCTGTTAAATGATGAAAGATTGGGATTATGTTTCGATTCTAAAGCTTCACTGTCGACAGATTGTTTTTTGAAATTGAAATTCTAGAAATGATCGGGGGTGAAAAGACGAAAATAAATCAGTGGAAAAAAAAGTAAACAAAAAGTAATCGTTTTTATCTCCGTCTCAATGTTCACCCGGGTTCCATTAATTGGAAAGTCCCCAAAATGCTGTGGAAATAACTGACACATTTTAGCATAAATCATAGAATACATTATACAACACTCTGTAGAATACAATTAATCCTTTTGCACGGGTTTTGGATTTGCGTACACCTTTAACATGCACTGTTTATGTATACAATTTACTATGGTACTAGCATGCAAAACTGTTACAGCTGAATATACTTTTTTTTCAAGTCGAAAAGACATAATTAGAAGAGATAAGATATGAACGTCATGCTAACGAAATAATTATAGTACCCATGATCGTGACTATGATAAACCTTATTGATACTATTGTTATGACTGTCTTTGTCATTGCTGTATAACAAAAAAAAAGTTAATAGCAGTATCACTGATGAAGATAGTATCACATGTGACATTTTTTTTTCGACTTGCAGGTTAGTTCTAACAACACTCGATATAGTCACCAGGGGGGGAGGGGGTATATAAAATGTATATATGTATGAATACATACATACATATTTGTATATATATAATTATATACATATATATTATATATATATATATATTTATTTATTTATATGTACTACAATGTATATATATGTATATATATATATGTATATATATATATATATATATATATATATATATATATATACATATATATATATACATATGATAAAGTACACATATGAATATCTGTCAATAATTCCGTGATGCAAAAAAACAACTCGTAAATGTTCCTCATTCTCGAATGAATCAGCAGACAGACTGAACCAAGAAACACGCCTAACAAAGACAAGACATAGAAGAGTGACACTAAACATGACAGATCGGCAGATGTATTCGGGAATCAGCCAAATCGAGAGAAGACATTCTACTGAGAAATTGTATTCCATAACCATCATACGGGGAAAGTCACGTACCCCCAAAATTGGTAGTTAGATTAGAAAAGGTACCCTAAAAAGGACACTTCCCCGTCAAACGATATGTGAAAGTCACTCTTCTTTCCTCTACTAGCTCGAGAGAAAACATTATATTCAAAATTATAATCCAGAATCCTTAGACAAGGGGGGGGGGGATATATCCAAAATATCGTAGGCGGTCTTATGAACACGCCTTAATTAATAGCACATCACTTTTGGGAATATATGGATTTTTTTTCCAGCTCGCGAAAAAAACATTTCATTCAGGATCATACCATAGAATTATTCGACAAGGAAAAAAAATTATATCCAAAAATTCGTAGGCAGTTTAAAATATACCCTAAAAATGGCACATCACCGTCAGACGATATATGGACGACCCCCCCCCCCAAAAAAAAAAAAAAAAAAAAAAAAAAAAAACACCCCGCTTATTGCAAGAACAGCTTCTTATTTCACTCCTTCCTCTGCGGGTAGAAATTGATGTTCCTGAAGAAGGGAGATCATACGAGCTGCATTTTCAAGATCAGAATGTATAGTGAGATTAATATGATTTTAGGAATTATATACACATACGGTAAATAAAAACTGCCTCTGCAACAGATTATCAGAGTAAGAATAATCATTTCCATAAGTCATATGGATATGAGATCATCTAATGTCAATTGTGGATGAATATTATGGGCATCATGATCTTCAAAATAAAGCTGTTGATATGCCAAAGAAACCATAATGATTTTCCGTAAACTATTACTGAAAATGTTGCATTGATTAATTCACTTGAAACTGATTAATATGAAATATGATAGATGATATAATCTGATAAGAAAGTAGTCAAACAAAAATAATTACGGCAATTAATTCAGAATGAGCGTAAGATCTTCATTTTGATTGAATCTAATTTTATATCTATATATACCCACCTAGCGATAGCACTCATCATCAATATATTTTACCTACCATGGCAAACAAACAAACAGAAACAATATATCGTATCTTTTAAAAGATTTTATGTGTCAATCAACCACCAACTCATTATAAACGAGGTTATAGTAAGTAGGTCAATAAATTATATCAACCTACTTTAAAAAAAAACTTCGTGCTGTGTCGCAATATCCACCTCGATTTAATGGGACTGGGATTATCCAACGTGGGCGCCGAAACAACTTCATAAATGATGGATTTCCCACTTGGCTGCCGGTTCCACTATGGGCCGTTCGCCTTGTTTACTTTTGCCGCTTGTTTCGCATGGCTTGCCGACGTCATCATCACGTCATGAACAATTATAGTGCACGGGGCTCAATAATTCATGGCCGGGAATTGTACAACGATTATGAACTCTTATTTTCACCGCTGGAGACGTCTTGGTTAATTTACCAGTATTGTTAATGGTTCTTTAATCGGTCGGTTTACGTTAGCTAGTTCTCGAAACCTTTGTTTTTAAACACACGGCGCTCTGAAAATCATCTAAAATCGTCAAGGTACATAATCATATTTCTAGAATAGTTTGTAAAAAACAAGTATTAAGGCCGTATTTAAAAGTACACTAACTTATAAAAAATGCCACATCACATACGGCAGGAGACAATCATTCCCCGAATCTTTTCGAGCCTTTTCCAAACTCCCACGATACCCTAAAAAAAAAAAAAAAAAAACGCTTATTGCAAGAAGAACAGCTTCTTGTTTCGCTCATTCCTCTTCAGGAAGGAATTGATGTTCCTGAAGAAGGGAGATCATACGAGCTGCATTTTCAAGATTAGAATGTATAGTGAGATTAATATGATTTTAAGAATTATATACACATAATCTAAATAAAAAACTGCCTCTGCAACAGATTATCAGGGTAAGAATTATCATTGTCATGAGTCATATGGATATGAGACCATTCAAATGTCAATTGTGGATGAATATTATGGGTATCATGATCTTCAAAATAAAGCTGTTGATATGCCAAAGAAACCATAATGATTTTCCTTAAGCTATTATTGAAAATGTTGCATTGATTAATTCACTTGCAATTAATTAATATGAAGTATGATAGATGACACAATCTGATAAGAAAGTAGTCAAACAAAAATAATTTCGGCAATTAATTCATAATAAGCGTAAGATCTTCATTTTTATCGAAGTTAATTTTATGTCTATATATACCCACTTAGTGATAACACCCACTATCAATATCACTTTACCTACCATGGCAAACAAACAAACAGAAACAATATATCGTATCTTTTAAAAGATTTTATGTGTCAATAGAGCACCAACTCATTAAAAACGAGGTTATAGCAAGTAGGTCAATAAATTATATCAACCTACTTTAAAAAAACTTCGTCCTGTGTCGCAATATCCACCTCGATTTGATGTGACTGGGATTATCCAACGTGGGCGCCGAAACAACTTCATAAATGATGGATTTCCCACTTGGCTGCCGGTTCCACTATTGGCCGTTCGCCTTGTTTACTTTTGCCGCTTGTTTCGCATGGCTTGCCGACGTCATCATCACGTCATGACCAATTATAGTGCACGGGGCTCAATACTTCATGGCCGGGAATTGTACAACGATTATGAACTCTTATTTTCACCGCTGGAGACGTCTTGGTTAATTTACCAGTATCGCTAATGTTTTTTTAATCGGTCGGTTTACGTTAGCTAGTTTTCGAAACTTTTTTTTTTAAACATGGCGCTCTGAAAATCATCTAAAATCGTCAAGGCAGAGAATCATATTTCTAGAATAGTTTGGAAAAACAAGTATTAAGTATAATAAGAATCAGCTTCATTTGGAAACAGGAAATGCCACATCACATACGGCAGAAGACAATCATTCCCCACATCTTTTCGAGTCTTTTCCAAACTCCCACGATACCCTAAAAAAAAAAAAAAAAAAAAAAAAAAACGCTCTACGTTAAAGGTTCTACTATTGCAGTAGCGAATCCATGATATTCCGAAGGGGGGCGGGGACAAGGAGTTTCTGTAACAAGGGGTGGGGGGTGGGGGGGCAAGCACAGAAATTCAGGGGTGTGAAGAGATATCGTAGTATTTTTAGCATTGTTGATCACTAATGAAAATATATTAGTATCAGTAAGGAAAACAGGAACACATATACATATACATGGACATTTACAAGACATATGCACACAACCGACATCATATCATCAACCATGTTTACACTGGGACTTAAATTATTCTCACATTATCACTTGATTTAGTGATGTGGAGATACTTGTGATGTGATGTGGGGGGGGGGGGGGGGGGCGGGGGCTACCTGTCACCCCCGGGATCCGCCGCATCTACACTAACGCATCATATTTATCTACAAATAGACTATTTACTCAAAACAACAACGATTCATCACACCCTTAAATCGCCATGGAACATTCATTCAGCACACTGCACGTTGCTCATTAATTCGACTGTCCATTTTACAAATCAATCCCCCCCTCCCCCCCTCCCTTTCGAACAGCTGTTCCGTTATTTCAAAAACTAACGGATTTGATGCACCTCTTGGCCATGTGACTAATTGGCTGCATCCGTAGACTATCTGTTGCAATCGTGTTTTTTATCTACGATTGCATTATCAAATGAATTAACATTTATACAGCCACTAATGAAATAAATGAACATTGCACCACATTGCCGATTACATCACTCCTAGGTCATTACATTCAACATTTAGGAGTTGAGAACTCAACACCGGATATCATGCTGTAACATGGAGTATGTTTTGGAGGAATGTTCAGCATCACTAAAATAAGTGCCAAGTATCTCTGCATCACTAAATCAAGTGCCAGGTATCTCTGCATCACTAAATCAAGTGCCAGGTATCTCTGCATCACTAAATCAAGTGCCAGGTATCTCTGCATCACTAAATCAAGTGCCAGGTATCTCTGCATCACTAAATCAAGTGCCAGGTATCTCTGCATCACTAAATCAAGTGCCAGGTATCTCTGCATCACTAAATCAAGTGGCAAGTATCTCCACATCACTAAATCAAGTGCCAAGTATCTCCACATCACTAAATCAAGTGGCAAGTATCTCCACATCACTAAATCAAGTGGCAAGTATCTCCACATCACTAAATCAAGTGCCAAGTATCTCCACATCACTAAATCAAGAGATAAGTATCTCCACATCACTAAATCAAGTGATAAGTATCTCCACATCACTAAATCAAGTGATAAGTATCTCCACATCACTAAATCAAGTGGCAAGTATCTCCACATCACTAAATCAAGTGCCAAGTATCTCCACATCACTAAATCAAGAGATAAGTATCTCCACATCACTAAATCAAGTGATAAGTATCTCCACATCACTAAATCAAGTGATAAGTATCTCCACATCACTAAATCAAGTGGCAAGTATCTCCACATCACTAAATCAAGTGCCAAGTATCTCCACATCACTAAATCAAGAGATAAGTATCTCCACATCACTAAATCAAGTGATAAGTATCTCCACATCACTAAATCAAGTGGCAAGTATCTCCACATCACTAAATCAAGTGATAAGTATCTCCACATTTCTAAGTCAAGTGATAAGTATCTCCACATCACTAAATCAAGTGATAAGTATCTCCACATCACTAAATCAAGTGATAAGTATCTCCACATTTCTAAGTCAAGTGATAAGTATCTCCACATCACTAAATCAAGTGATAAGTATCTTCACATCACTAAATCAAGTGATAAGTATCTCCACATCACTAAATCAAGTGATAAGTATCTCCACATTTCTAAGTCAAGTGATAAGTATCTCCACATCACTAAATCAAGTGATAAGTATCTCCACATCACTAAATCAAGTGATAAGTATCTCCACATCACTAAATCAAGTGCCAAGTATCTCCACATCACTAAATCAAGTGATAAGTATCTCCACATCACTGAATCAAGTGATAAGTATCTCCACATCACTAAATCAAGTGCCAAGTATCTCCACATCACTAAATCAAGTGATAAGTATCTCCACATCACTGAATCAAGTGATAAGTATCTCCACATCACTAAATCAAGTGATAAGTATCTCCACATCACTAAATCAGGAGTCGCAATGTCTCCACATCACTAAATCAAGTGATAAGTATCTCCACATCACTGAATCAAGTGATAAGTATCTCCACATCACTAAATCAAGTGGCAAGTATCTCCACATCACTAAATCAAGTGCCAAGTATCTCCACATCACTAAATCAAGAGATAAGTATCTCCACATCACTAAATCAAGTGATAAGTATCTCCACATTTCTAAGTCAAGTGATAAGTATCTCCACATCACTAAATCAAGTGGCAAGTATCTCCACATCACTAAATCAAGTGCCAAGTATCTCCACATCACTAAATCAAGAGATAAGTATCTCCACATCACTAAATCAAGTGATAAGTATCTCCACATCACTAAATCAAGTGATAAGTATCTCCACATCACTAAATCAAGTGGCAAGTATCTCCACATCACTAAATCCAAGTGCAAGTATCTCCACATCACTAAATCAAGAGATAAGTATCTCCACATCACTAAATCAAGTGATAAGTATCTCCACATCACTAAATCAAGTGATAAGTATCTCCACATCACTAAATCAAGTGGCAAGTATCTCCACATCACTAAATCAAGTGCCAAGTATCTCCACATCACTAAATCAAGAGATAAGTATCTCCACATCACTAAATCAAGTGATAAGTATCTCCACATTTCTAAGTCAAGTGATAAGTATCTCCACATCACTAAATCAAGTGGCAAGTATCTCCACATCACTAAATCAAGTGCCAAGTATCTCCACATCACTAAATCAAGAGATAAGTATCTCCACATCACTAAATCAAGTGATAAGTATCTCCACATTTCTAAGTCAAGTGATAAGTATCTCCACATCACTAAATCAAGTGGCAAGTATCTCCACATCACTAAATCAAGTGCCAAGTATCTCCACATCACTAAATCAAGAGATAAGTATCTCCACATCACTAAATCAAGTGATAAGTATCTCCACATCACTAAATCAAGTGATAAGTATCTCCACATCACTAAATCAAGTGGCAAGTATCTCCACATCACTAAATCAAGTGCCAAGTATCTCCACATCACTAAATCAAGAGATAAGTATCTCCACATCACTAAATCAAGTGGCAAGTATCTCCACATCACTAAATCAAGTGATAAGTATCTCCGCATTTCTAAGTCAAGTGATAAGTATCTCCACATCACTAAATCAAGTGATAAGTATCTCCACATCACTAAATCAAGTGATAAGTATCTCCACATCACTAAATCATAAGTATCTCCCATTTCTAAGTCAAGTGATAAGTATCTCCACATCACTAAATCAAGAGATAAGTATCTCCACATCACTAAATCAAGTGATAAGTATCTCCACATCACTAAATCAAGTGGCAAGTATCTCCACATCACTAAATCAAGTGATAAGTATCTCCACATCACTAAATCAAGAGATAAGTATCTCCACATCACTAAATCAAGTGATAAGTATCTCCACATCACTAAATCAAGAGATAAGTATCTCCACATCACTAAATCAAGTGATAAGTATCTCCACATCACTAAATCAAGTGACAAGTATCTCCACATCACTAAATCAAGTGCCAAGTATCTCCACATCACTAAATCAAGTGATAAGTATCTCCACATCACTGAATCAAGTGATAAGTATCTCCACATTTCTAAGTCAAGTGATAAGTATCTCCACATCACTAAATCAAGAGATGAGTATCTCCACATCACTAAATCAAGCGATAAGTATCTCCACATCACTAAATCAAGTGATAAGTATCTCCACATCACTAAATCAAGCGATAAGTATCTCCACATCACTAAATCAAGCGATAAGTATCTCCACATCACTAAATCAAGCGATAAGTATCTCCACATCACTAAATCAAGTGATAAGTATCTCCACATCACTAAATCAAGCGATAAGTATCTCCACATCACTAAATCAAGCGATAAGTATCTCCACATCACTAAATCAAGTGATAAGTATCTCCACATCACTAAATCAAGCGATAAGTATCTCCACATCACTAAATCAAGCGATAAGTATCTCCACATCACTAAATCAAGCGATAAGTATCTCCACATCACTAAATCAAGCGATAAGTATCTCCACATCACTAAATCAAGCGATAAGTATCTCCGCCACTAAATCAAGTGATAAGTATCTCCACATCACTAAATCAAGTGATAAGTATCTCCACATCACTAAATCAAGTGATAAGTATCTCCACATCACTAAATCAAGTGATAAGTATCTCCACATCACTAAATCAAGCGATAAGTATCTCCACATCACTAAATCAAGTGATAAGTATCTTCACATCACTAAATCAAGTGATAAGTATCTCCACATCACTAAATCAAGTGATAAGTATCTTCACATCACTAAATCAAGTGCCAACTATCTCACATCCTGCTAAATCAAGTGATAAAATATCTCACATCACTAAATCAAGCGATAAGTATCTCCACATCACTAAATCAAGCGATAAGTATCTCCACATCACTAAATCAAGTGATAAGTATCTCCACATCACTAAATCAAGCGATAAGTATCTCCACATCACTAAATCAAGCGATAAGTATCTTCACATCACTAAATCAAGTGATAAGTATCTTCACATTACTAAATCAAGTGATAAGTATCTTCACATCACTAAATCAAGTGATAAGTATCTTCACATCACTAAATCAAGTGATAAGTATCTTCACATCACTAAATCAAGTGATAAGTATCTTCACATTACTAAATCAAGTGATAAGTATCTCCACATCACTAAATCAAGTGATAAGTATCTCCACATCACTAAATCAAGCGATAAGTATCTCCACATCACTAAATCAAGCGATAAGTATCTTCACATCACTAAATCAAGTGATAAGTATCTTCACATTACTAAATCAAGTGATAAGTATCTTCACATCACTAAATCAAGTGATAAGTATCTTCACATCACTAAATCAAGTGATAAGTATCTTCACATCACTAAATCAAGTGATAAGTATCTTCACATTACTAAATCAAGTGATAAGTATCTTCACATTACTAAATCAAGTGATAAGTATCTTCACATTTCTAAATCAAGTGACAAGTATCTCCACATCACTAAATCAAGTGATAAGTATCTTCACATTACTAAATCAAGTGATAAGTATCTTCACATCACTAAATCAAGTGATAAGTATCTTCACATCACTAAATCAAGTGATAAGTATCTTCACATCACTAAATCAAGTGATAAGTATCTTCACATCACTAAATCAAGTGATAAGTATCTTCACATTACTAAATCAAGTGATAAGTATCTCCACATCACTAAATCAAGTGATAAGTAAATATCCACATCATTAAATCAAGTTTTAAGTATTTCTACATCACTAATTCAAGTGTTGCATCTCCCACATCATGCAATGCATCTCTTGACATCATTAACTTAATGTAAGGTTTCCTCACATCAAGTGCTATGTCTCTCCTCATCACTGAATCAAGTGCTATGTCTCTCCTCATCACTGAATCAAGTGCTATGTCTCTCTCCGTCACTGAATCAAGTGCTATGTCTCTCTCCGTCACTGAATCAAGTGCTATGTCTCTCTCTGTCACTGAATCAAGTGCTATGTCTCTCTCCGTCACTGAATCAAGTGCTATGTCTCTCTCCGTCACTGAATCAAGTGCTATGTCTCTCTCCGTCACTGAATCAAGTGCTATGTCTCTCTCTGTCACTGAATCAAGTGCTATGTCTCTCTATGTCACTGAATCAAGTGCTATGTCTCTCTATGTCACTGAATCAAGTGCTATGTCTCTCTATGTCACTGAATCAAGTGCTATGTCTCTCCTCATCACTGAATCAAGTGCTATGTCTCTTTATGTCACTGAATCAAGTGCTATGTCTCTCTCTGTCACTGAATCAAGTGCTATGTCTCTCCACATCACTGAATCAAGTGCTATGTCTCTCTCTGTCACTGAATCAAGTGCTATGTCTCTCTATGTCACTGAATCAAGTGCTATGTCTCTCTATGTCACTGAATCAAGTGCTATGTCTCTCCACATCACTGAATCAAGTGCTATGTCTCTCCACATCACTGAATCAAGTGCTATGTCTCTCCACATCACTGAATCAAGTGCTATGTCTCTCCACGTCACTGAATCAAGTGCTATGTCTCTCCACGTCACTGAATCAAGTGCTATAAAAAATAATAATAATTAAAAAAACGCTCTACGTTAAAGGTTCTTCTATTGCAGTAGCGAATCCAGGATATTCCGAAGGGGGGCGGGGGCGAGGAGTTTCTGTAACGAGGGGGGGTGGGGTGGGGGACAATCACAGAAATTCAGGGGTGTGAAGAGATATCGTAGTTGGTATTTTTAGCATTGTTGATCACTAATGAAAATATATCAGTATAAGTAAGGAAAACAGGGACACATTTACATATACATGGACCTTTACAATATATATGAACACAACCGACATCATATCATCAACCATGTTTACACTGGGACCTAAATTATTCTCACATTTCTATATTAGTATGTGGTTCCAACGTTTACTCAAAACAATAACGATTCATCACACCCTTACATCGTCATGGAACATTCATTCAGCACACTGCACGTTGCTCATGAATAATTCGACTGTCCATTTAAAAATCAATCCCCCTACCCCCTCCCTTTCGATCAGCTGTTCCGTTATTTCAAAAACTAACGGATTTGATGCACCTCTTGGCCATGCGACTAATTGGCTGCATCCATGTCTGTCGCAATCGTGTTTTTTATCTACGAATGCATTATCAAATGAATTAACATTTATACAGCCACTAATGAAATAAATGAACATTGCACCACATTGCCGATTACATCACTCCTAGGTCATTACATTCAACATTTAAGAGTAGAGAACTCAACACCGGATATCATGCTGTAACATGGAGTATGTTTTGGAGGGATGTTCAGCATCACTAAATTAAGTGGCAAATATCTCCACATCACTAAATCAAGTGATAAGTATTTCCACATTTATAAATCAAGTGTTAAGTATCTTCACATTACTAAATCAAGTAATAAGTCTCTCCACATCAGTAAATCAAGTGCTATGTCTCTTCACATCACTAAATCAAGTGCTATGTCTCTCCACATCACTGAATCAAGTGCTAAGTTTCTCCACATCACTGAATCAAGTGCTATGTCTCTCCACATCACTGAATCAACTGCTATGTCTCTCCACATCACTGAATCAAGTGCTATGTCTCTCTCCGTCACTGAATCAAGTGCTATGTCTCTCTCCGTCACTGAATCAAGTGCCATGTCTCTCCACGTCACTGAATCAAGTGCTATGTCTCTCCACATCACTGAATCAAGTGCTATGTCTCTCTCCGTCACTGAATCAAGTGCTATGTCTCTCTCCGTCACTGAACCAAGTGCTATGTCTCTCTCCGTCACTGAATCAAGTGCTATGTCTCTCCACATCACTGAATCAAGTGCTATGTCTCTCCACGTCACTGAATCAAGTGCTATGTCTCTCCACATCACTGAATCAAGTGCTATGTCTCTCCACATCACTGAATCAAGTGCTATTTGTCTCTCTGTGTTATGCATTACGTGTCTCGACATCTTTGAATCAAGAGCAAAGTCTCTCCACATCACGTTAAAGAAATGCTTGTGTCATGCTTGCTACACGCACTAGGTTAATGGATGCTTACTTTCTACATCTCGCTTCACTTTGATGCCTGAATGAAGTAAGATTTCTTGTGTCTGATGAATGGCGCTTGCTAGGAATTAAGAATTAATGTGTCTTATCAACGGCGTGCGACAGGAAAGCATGACTTGACACGCTATGAATGACGAATTAGGAAGAATATCTCTTTAATCGATGAGGAATCATGGGGATTTTTTGATGTTTTGTTTTGTAAGCGATCATGAGGTGATGTTTCATGAGTAGTACGATGTGGAATCGAGTGTTCGCGCCTCATGAGTATCGGTTGGGTGAGTATCCATGTACTTGTGTCGTGAATAACACTTGCTGAGTAACCACGAACGAGCTTACGGTTCGTACACGATGCTTGGTGTGACCATGCGTTAGTGTTTCACATGAATGACACGAGGATGAACCATGAGTACGTGCCTCATAAATGAAGCTTGATGGATGATCATTAATCCATGCCTCATGATGTCATAACGAAGCAGGGATTCATATCTCATTGATGTCGGTCTGATGTGAAGGTACCTCACGCTTCATTCACAGGATAAAAAAAGCGACTCATCAGAATATCATAGTTTGTCCTTATTATAGACTTACACGAGTCATCCTCATCATCAGAATCACATACTTCGTCCTCA
>BOPN01000134.1:638377-643377 GCA_017312705.2 Penaeus japonicus
CGACATATCTTCGCCATGAGTCTATATTTGCTTCCCTCATATCTGTATATCAGCATCATTCAATTGCGTCATATGTTGCGCAGGAGTTTAGCATCGTACTTCATGTACACTGATTAGTATCTTCGTCTACTTTGTGCATTAGTTTCTATATACATCGTAATTTCTTCCACCCCCAGTGTTATGATTTATTTTATGTGATAATTCAAATGGTAAAGAGGAGTAATAACGATAATAACATGTAAACATTAGGGATAAATCGAGATAATTACGATATGAGAAAGTAATATATATATTTTTTCTCTTTCTAAGTAATTAGTAATATTCGATATATTGATGACAGCCTCATAAACGATACTCTATAATTTTCATCTAACTCATAATAAACGATAGGTTTTATTTTCTATTTGTATATTTCATCAGTGCTTGAAAATAACAGGATAACTTTTCGTTCCATATATCACGGAATTAGGTTGTACTTGTGTCAACTATCAAGAACATTTATTACATTAATAACAGTAGTCATACCAATAAACGTAATAATGAAAATTCAAAAAGATGAAAGAAATGAATACTTCTTCAAAACCCATACCACAACCATGATATATGTACCCTTACCCATGAAGACGCATATCAAAGAATCCCTTCAATCTTAAAAAAAACACAAACTTACCTCAAGTTTTATAATCTCATCACAAGGTCCAGGTCCTTCTTCTTCTTCTTCTCCTTCTCCTCCTCCTCCTCCTCCATATCTCAGCCATGACGTCATTTAGAGTATAGCTAAATTCTCGTTATTCCGTCATCATGCACCTCATACTCTCAGCCTCTCCATGAAATCATAACCACTCTAGAAATTACCATCTCCCTTCGTGACGTCACCTTTATAGAAGTATTTCGACGGGACCTGTACGACCAACCGCTCAAAAAGACCGCCCCGTTTGAAGTCTTCCGGCGGTTGAACTTATCCAACACCTCAGACACCTTCAACGATGATTGACCTGACCTTTCTGAACCCCTCCCCCCCCACCCGCCACACACTTCCTCCTTCCCACTCCCCTCCATGTCCCCTTTTCTTTCCCTTCATCTCATGACCCCTCCCCCTTCCCCCTTCCCCCTTCCCTTCCCCGACACACACTTCCTCCTTCCCACTCCCCTCCATGTCCCCTTTTCTTTCCCTTCATCTCATGACCCCTCCCCCTCCCCCTTCCCCCTTCCCCCCACACTTCCTCCTTCCCACTCCCCTCCATGTCCCCTTTTCTTTCCCTTCATCTCATGACCCCTTCCCCTTCCCCTCCCCCCCTCCCTCCCACACTTCCTCCTTCCCACTCCCCTCCATGTCCCCTTTTCTTTCCCTTCATCTCATGATTCATAAGCCGTCCCTCACACCTGGTAAAGTGATATGATCTATTTATTTCCGTGAGTAATTACCACGTCGGAGGACCTCTAATTACTCCCGTGACGGACGGCCCTCGCTGGTGGAGGTGCTTCCTCAGCGTGGGGGGGGGGGGGGAGATGTGCTAGATATAGGTAGGTACCTAAACGAGCGGGTACACAGACACGCAGAGAGAGAAAGGGTAGAGAGAGAGAGAGAGAGAATGGGGGGAAGGGAGATAGACAGGAGAAAGAGAGAGAGAGAGAAGAAGAAAGAGAGAAAGAGGAAAGAGAGAGAGAGATAGAGAGAGAGAGCGTTTAACATGGTCTGGACTTTGACTCTGCATTTATGTGGTAACGTGGCCTAGGGTGTGAGGAACACGGCAGGAATAGCTTTCTTGGTTCATTGCTAAGCTTGAACAGTAGGACGTTGGAGTGAGGGCTGCTCCTCCGAGGAGGAGCGAGGTGTTGCTCCTCTGCTCCCCGAGAGGAGACTCTCTACCACAATGTGTGACTTGTCTCAGGAGATGTGTGAATCACGTGTTTTCTTGTGACTTGTGACATTTGGAATGTGATGAGTGAAGTGTTGCATCAATACATACCTCTTGCAAAGGGAAAGACAAACAACACTGTTATGTCTGGCGTGAGAGGGGAGACAGATAGGTGATGCAACGAGTGTAGGTATATGTATGTATATATGTGTATGTGGTAGAATGAATATATATATATATATATATATATATATATATATATATATATATATATATATATATATATATATATATATAACAATTAGAGTAACATGAAAGATACAGATTACACTGATGATTGCATCATATAGAATACAGTAGCAGAAGCATACACGTGCAAATTATATCCGATGGACATAATAACAATTACAGCAGACATAATATATGTAAATACAATGGTTACAGAGCGAAAGAGAGAGAGAGAGAGAGAAAGAGAGAGAGAGAGAGAGAGAGAGAGAGAGAGAGAGAGAGAGAGAGAGAGAGAGAGAGAGAGAGAGAGAGAGAGAGAGAGAGAGAGAGAGAGAGAGAGAGAGAGAGAGAGAGAGAGAGAGAGAGAGAGAGAGCAAATAGAGAGAGAGAGAGAGAGAAAAGAGAGAGAGAGAGAGAGAAAGAGAATGTAAGCAAAGACTACTGGCGGTGTTATGCACCTATATCAAACATCAATATCATCCCATGCCGAAAAAGAAATACACATTTTTTTTTCTCCACTCTTACTACCATTCTTCCCTCCTACTTCCCCTTCCTCTATTTGTTCTCTTTCACTTTCTTCTTCTACCCCATTCTCTTATTCCCTTTCAGTCTTTTCTCTTTCTGTCTTTCTTCCTCTAATTCAAATACTCCCTTTCTCTCTCTGTCTCATATCTTTCTCTCTTTCTTCCTACACCCAAATCTATTCTTCTCTCCTCGGTTGCTTTATCTCTTTTCTTTCTCCTATTTCCTATTTTCCTTTCTCCTCTTTCCTTTCTCCTATTTTCTCCTTCCTCTCCTCGATCTCCTTATCTTTTCATATCGGATTTTCATACTTCGACATGAGTTCCTGTACTTTCATTTCCTTTCCCTCATTTCCCCTTTTTGCCAAGAAACCAGTCGTGGAAAAAAAAAATATATATAATAATAATAATAATAATAATGATAATAATAATAATAATAATTTTTTAAAAATCAGTGACAGTCACACCGCCCACCCTAGTTACATGCTCGTCCATATACAATATTTTCCACTAGGTTAAACAGTTGGCTATAGGGTATATAGGTTTAGTTATATATATTGTGACAGATGATGGACCGGTTTATGTTTAAACTACATTGTGAGGCTTTTATATGTCATCTGATAGGCTTTCTCAATATTGCAATCAACTGAAATTGTTGTTTAAAGTCTATATACACAGAAATAATATGGTAGGCCATGCACCAATTTGTTTCGTATTTTTTGTTTCATTTTCGTGAACAAATACGAAAGAAACAACTATTCCTAACGAAATAACATGAAGAGATGAAGACAAGATGGCGACCTGTGTTTACGGCTGCGACCGCCATACTCTCATAGCGTCACAGCCACTGCACATGGTCTGGTTCATCTTCCCTTCTAATTCTGCTTGCACATCCTTCACCGCAAAGTGCTTTAGAGCTGGAGGTCGGCATTTTGCGGTGTGCCATCGCTCTCTTAAGTTTGTGCTTGGTAGGGAACGTGGATGGGTGTTCTTCAAGGCTTCCTCTCCTGCTGGCGCCAGGAGAGTGTGGCACCATCTATGTTTGGGATTTTAAACTAAACCCATATCGCGGTAATTATGGTTTGTGTAATAATAATTTCCATCTGGCACTATACATATAACTATTACTTTTAGCATGATTGTAAAAATCAATGATAAAAGATGTTTAACTAACCTTAACTAACATGTTACCAACATGAAGGTTTCTGTTAACAATTGTGAGAGCTGCTCAGAGGGACCTGTGGTGGGATCTCAGTATCATCCTGTGACACCTATTAGTACAATCAGTGCGACAGCAAGATACAAGAAAATAATCTCAGCATTAAATAAACTCTCAGAAAAATTTTGCATGCGTTTCACAGAGGTCAAATCTGGACTCCAAAACATATACAATAGAGTCCAGTAGCCCGTACTAAATTACGTTCCATTCGGGTACTGACAACGAATTAGTCACTCTTTTACTACGTTTATATATTCCCATACTGCCTATGAGATCCAAGAGCTCACAGCTGAGTTTTTTTCCTTATCCAATAGAGTAACATAAAAAGGTTAAGACCATCAGGTATAAACTTCAAAGTTTACTATACTGCCACTTCCCTACTTACCAATCCTCAGAAAGGATACTCATTACCCCATGGATTGTAGGGCACATCACCACATTCTGAGAGCATAAACAGCAGCTCAGTGATATGACAAAACTATCACTCCAAGATTTTTTCTAAATAATATTTTTATTTACAGAAAACACTTCTAGCTCTGGCCTGGACACTCTTAAGTAATGTCACCACAGCAGCCTTTATACAAATTAAATTTTGACAAACGGCACAACTCTATTGGAGATACTGATGATCACATTATTGTTTATACTCTACGTAATTCTAGAGAACATGTACCAAGCGATGATCTAATGGTGCTCCTATTAAAAGACATATTCAAGACAAAAGAATGCCAAGCCAGGCGACATGGTACTGTACATTGTTAGATTTTAACTCAGCTATCAGGTACTTGCTTGTATAACCCATTTGGAGATGCTAGACAATATACTAAAATATCCAAAACATAGAGACAAACTCTATGAAAATGTAACTATACAGCTCAATGAAAATGCATTCACATTTCATGTCGAAAATTGTTATCTCTTTGATGGTGTCCTTTATCCAAGACTAAGAAAGATTCATGTCAGCACCACTCATGTCAAACAACTGATTATCACTGATCTTTTGTTCCTACAGTATTAAAATGATTGTATAGCGCTTTATTTTTTGTCCTGCATGTTAGCCCTAGTATAATGAAACATGTAAAAGGGTGGTAAACCTGCAAAGGTTCAACAGGTAGTCTGGGTTTAGTTATGACATTACCGATTATCAATTCTTGAAAATTCTGTGAAAATGGT
>BOPN01000134.1:678377-700877 GCA_017312705.2 Penaeus japonicus
AAGATATCTTCTAATGCCTTACATGTGTTGTAGTTATATTTTAATGTCTCACATGTAATAACTATGATTATATGAAAGTTATGTAATTAGTGTAGATACACATGCCTCATATATAACACTATGAAAATTACTGATTGACAACTACATGTAATTCATTCATGTAAAATACCAGTTGTACCAACCGCTCAACCCCAACTAGCAAAAGTGCATGTACTCGTTTCATATTTGGCTGACAGTACATACTAATATTGATTTGTACGATATGTATGTAAAAATTTCTGTTTGCTTTGAGACACTGTAGAAAGATATATGAAGCACTGAAAGTAAATCCATCATTTAACTCGCATATCTAAACAGATTTTCCGTAATATGGTGAGAAAATTCAAGCAAAAACCAACCTTACAATACATGGACAAGAGGGTATAAAGTTCCCTAGATTTCGGTTGAATTTCTTTTGGTCAAGTCTAAACCTCACAGAGGAGAGGGGTGCACATGGTCTATATATCAGTTGATGATTATGATGGAATACATGATTCCTGAAGTTCCTCAATTTTATCTCTCTTGTTGCAGACTTTGGCTTCAGTAATTTCTATACTCCTGGTGTCTTATTATCAACGTGGTGTGGCTCACCTCCATATGCTGCTCCAGAACTTTTTGAGGGCAAGGCATATGATGGCCCAAAGGCAGATATATGGGTGAGTTTTTGTTTTTGTAACTTTTTACGAATTTCTCTATAATCAGTCAACATAGTACATATACAGTGGACTTTTGTGGATGTGGATGGCCTGTTTATATAATTGAGGAGTCCACAACAGTCGGGGGATTCATTAGATCCTTACCTAGATCTAATGAATCCCCAAAGTCTTATTCTCCATGATATTGGCTTGCTATATGTGGTTTTAACCAATAAATCTGGTACTCTTTGGCAAGTGTCCCCCAGCCACACTCAATACACTATTCCCTTATAGCCCTTCCTCCCCCTGAACAGATAAAACATTTGAAATTCAACACCTCTTTTCTGTTATGAATGTAATATAGCAAGTGGGAAATAATAATTCTGGTACTGCATGGCATATTTCATTCAGCCAAACCCTCATCAGTACCTTGCTCCCATTCCCTTTCCTTAAAACACAATATCAGATAAGCTGTCTCTCTCATGCTGATCTTGTTCATTCTTTTAATGTATAAACCCTACATTCTCACTCTGTACTTCTTTGTTATTATCAGTCTTGTTATTTATATATATGAATTGTTAACCCCTTTGTGTATGACAATGTTTTTAGGGTGTCTTGGTGGTAAGCTAGTCTTTCCTGTTTTGCCTAGGTCTTTTGTGCACCAGGTCTAGATTAGTCCTTGGTGACCTCCTGGCTTAAAGTTGAGTACTGGTTTGGGGGGATTGTTGATCCAGGGAGACTTACAAAGCCTTCTGAATTTTTTGTCCTACTATAGGGATATAGAACCAATGACACTTTCAATTCTTTACAACTTCCAGTGTCTGTGTGATCATCTTGTAGTCAACAAGTTTATGAGAAAATTAACCCATTCAGGACAGGGTGACTATTTGGCTAGTACTGATCCTGTTGGGAAAATAACAAGCACGCACAGCTTCCAGGCAAGAGATCTCAGAGTACATTGTGTGTTTTATATACCCATTCATACTGGCTAGATAACAAGCATGTGCATGTGCAGTGGCTAAGCGTGATATCTCTCCCAATGCGATCCCATTACCTGCCCACTTCAACAGGGTGATAATTGGAGGTTATTGTATTTGTTTACATTATTTTCACAAGTGAGTAAAAATGTGTCTATACAAATGTAACTCCTCCTATGGTTATATACATATGTAACAATGCAAAAGATATGTTTTGAGGGAGAGACTATAATAGAATGACATCTGATGGGAGTGAAATATTTTCATGACATGATATCACATCATCTAGGGCAAATGGGTTAACAGGTTGCCAAAGGCAGTCATTGAGTGGACCCTGAGGAAACGAATGTTATTGAGTATCTTGTTTGATGAATTTGTATGAATAGGAGAAAAAGGTATAAATGAGACTGAATAACATGTACCACTATGGCGTTTGAAGTTCATTGGTGATGGACGGCAGTTCGATGTTCACTGATTGTGTTGCTGAAACCATGTCCTGTTGAGAACCTCATGAAGTGCTTGCTGATATAAAACAGGAATAATTATATTATGAATGTAATCCTTTGCCATTTTCAAAATGTGAAAATTTGATAACTAATGCTCTGCCAGGATTGTTTGTGGGCAGCTTTCTGTCTCGTATTAGATCACCTATTCTTGTAACAAAAGTTTTGGCGATTTTGATAGTGTTTCTGAAATTTCTACTAACCTCCTCATTGATATTGCACTGAGGCAACACTAAGAACTTAGAAGGGGAGGAGGGTTTGGTTCCATAGGTTTTGAGACTGAACTCTGCCTTCTTTTGGAGATTCAGAAGTAATCCCCTGCGGTACTTGTGTTTCGTGAAGGCTTCAGTGATGTACTTTCCTTCATCTTCAAGGAATTCTGTGATTGTCGGCAACCCTTTGTGAGAGTGGAAATGCTGATGGAAATAATGGATTATATCTTCTTCTTTGATATCAATTCTTCTGTTTTGTAAGGTACTCTTATTGAATTTCAATGATTCGTTGGGCTGGTACTTCAATTCCTTTAGCTTGGTAACTAAGAGTATTGCCATAAACCATAACCAGGCAGTTGGTTTCAAGAGTTGACACAATGCAGACAGGTGGGAAGGACACTGACACATTGTGCATATCATCTGGGAGAGAAAGATGGGGATGAATGGACACCAAAATTTGTGTTTAATAACTGTGTTTTATCATAAGCAGGTCTGTTATTATAACTATGTTTTATCATAACAGGTGTGTTATTGTGAGGGTTATCTGTGTTGCGAAACACTTATATATACACATTGATTTCTTTTTATTAACACTACTATTAATTTTTTTATTTGCAGAGTTTGGGAGTTATATTGTATGTACTGGTGTGTGGTTACCTGCCTTTCGATGCCAATACCCTGCATACCCTCCGATCAATTGTTGTAGCGGGGAAGTTTAGAATACCTTTCTTCATGTCTGCAGGTAAGATATTGGAATACCATATCTATAGAGCTAATTATTAAGTGCTACTTTTATTTAGGGATTTATAATAGCTAAAGATGTCCTATTATTGTTAAAATCTAATCTGTAAAAGGATTCATTCAGATATGTTTATTTTTGTAAATTGCTGTTGAGTGAATGAAAAATGTCAATTTCTGAGAAGTGCATAATGTGGCTGAGGCTAAGAAGGATTCACCAAGAGGGTCATCTGTGAAATGTAATACTTTTCTAGTCCTTTTAGAACTATATTCAATATAGGGGAAAAAGTGTCTTATCCAGCTGATATAATGCTCATAAAACTGATATGAAACAGGGCAAATTATAGTATGAATGTAAACTGATATGAAGCAGGGAAAATTATTGTATGAATGTAAACCTTTTCCATTTTCAGAATGTGAGAATCTGATAACAAAGATGCTGCAAGTAGATCCAGAAAGAAGATTAAGTATAGAGCGGATAATGCAACATAAATGGATAACACAGGTGTGGACATTGTATTTTTTTTTTTTTTTTTTTTTTTTTTTTTTTTTTTTTTTTTTTTTTTTTTTTTTTTTTTTTTTTGTCTAGCATTTATTTTTCCATCTCCCGTCGTCGTCATCTCTCTCTCTCTCTCTCTATCTCTATCTCAGGTGTGGACATTGTATTTTTTTTTTTTTTTTTTTTTTTTTTAACAATGGAACTGTGATTTATTTTACCCCATGATGTGACTATGACCTTTCAATAATATCCCATTTTACAACAAGTAGGAGGGAGGAAATAACACCAGTTGTTTACAGTTAAATCCTGTTTTTTCTTTCTTTCTCCCTTTCTATTAAATAACAGATAGAAAGAACATCAATTGTTTACATTGAAATCCTGTTTTTCATATCTATGTTTTTTTCTTTTAAATTTCAGGAAAGTCTTGATCCAAGAATTGAAGAAGTCCTACAGCATTACAATAGTCCAGAGAGCGACAATCCTCCTCCTGACAATGTTCAAGTAATAGAGCACATGACACATAATATTCCAGGCCTCGATAGGGAGAAAATCCTCCAGGTAAGCTTGGTCAAATTTTGATTCATTTGTTTCCCAATAGAATTTTCTTGATCGGATTTGGATTTATGTGGAATATGTATCTTATGTTACTGTATAATATCTGTAACTGCATTACAGCTCTGATTGAAAACCATTTTATATTGTAGCAAAATAAAGGAGCACCAGAAAATAGATGTACATTATATGAAGCATAATTGATATGAGGAAAATGTCCAAAGTTTAAAGAAGATGAATTTAATTTATTTATTTCACTTATATCTATATATTCACATAAATAATCTGAAGCAAATGCAAAAACATAAACATACTCAACATTTTTCTCTCTCTCCTAACAGTCTGTGCATGGGGCAAGGTTTGATCGTATTAGTGCCATATATAATCTACTGGAGGAACAACTGATAGAATCAGCTGCATCTTCCCCTTCGATAGCCTTGTACCCACAGCCTCTCCCAGTTGTTCCCACACATCACAGAAAGTCATCCATTACCACAGGTAAGATGATTCAAGAAAGTCTCACATGCATGCCTTCTCTTCTTTAGCACTGAATTGAAACATACAGATTAGCAAAGAGTGCATTTTGACCAATATTCTTGTTTAGGTTTATCCCCTTTCCCTCCAATAACCAGGATCACCATTTTTTCAGGTTTTGTAGACAGAAGCCCAGTGTCAGACACTGAAGAACCTGCACAAGCTGTACCACTCTTCCCCTGTTCCCCCCTTCCTCCCAACCCACCCGTTGCCTACGACCCTTTCCAGGCCTCTTCCTCTTTTGAGAAGGTTAGCACTGTCTGAATAATTGTGCAATAGGCTTAGTTGGTTGATGTGTTACCATGGAGTGTGATGATAAGAGCATGTGGTAATAGTTTGGTTTATTTTTTATGTTATTTTTTCCCATCAGTATTATATGATGTAATGAAGATACAGTTGATTTTTTTTGCTAATGTTGTGAATTTGATTTTATGGGCTTGATGAGAAAGCCTTTTTTTTTTTTTGCGTATTGGTAACGTCAAAGTGAAAATTTCTCATTTTCTGATTTCTGATTTAGCCTTACTTATTTCAGTATGGGGAGCCTGATGTAAGTGGAGAGTCTGACAATGATGAGCCTAACCAGCGGTCTGTGGATCAGTATCGACACTCTAGGAGACACACTGTTGGTCCGGGCGACACTCATCATGAAGAGGTGGGTGTGATGACGGTCTATATAAGAGTATATATTGTTTGCAATAATTGATTTGATTCAGGATTGGCATGATTTGAAGGAAATGATTTAAGTCATTCAAGTTAGATTGATTTGAGTAAAAAAAAAAAAAAAAAAAAGAAAGAAAAAGAAAGAAAGAAAGAAAAAAAAGATTTTAACAAAAAAGCCTCCTGTGTTGGTTGCATTACTATTACCCTGTATTGGGCTTTATATGTCAAGGCTTGACTCAAAATTATTTTAATGGTGCTATAGCAGTATGATATTTAACAAACATCCATAATGAAAAAATATCAAGATTTTGGCAAAGATGGCTTCAGATCTGGCTCCATTAGTTCCCCAGACCATCTTGAGTCTGGGTTCAAACAAGATTTAGAGTTCCTGGAAAAGACTTTTATCGTCTTTTGCACTGGCTGAGGGTTTCTGACAGCACGAGTAATCCATTTGCTATTCCTTAATCACCAGGTGAGAGGTCAGCTCCAGTTATTTGGTCCAGGGGGATGCGTCGTGGGCACCCACCAGCAGCCACCAGTGTCCATCTTGCCCCAGACCAATCTTCCACAAAACCTCCCACTGGTGCAGGATTTGCCTCCGCAGAACTTCTCCACGAAAGACCAACATCTGTTGAAACCGCCTCCGTGCATGGGTACAGGTGAGTCACGGTTGCATGAGAATAACAACCAGAGTGATTTGATTAGTAATCTTAAGTTATTTCAGAGTAAAAGTGTCTTCCTTTCATAGTTTGACTTGCAGAAAGAAGAGAAAAGGGCACTCTGTTGCAAGAGGATAGTATGTTATATTGAAGGTTTCCTAAAAGCATTAGATAATTATTATTTAGTCCAAGAGATTTAGTGTTGTATGGGAGGATATATGAAATTAAAAATAACTTAACAAACTTGAGGTATTTGTATGTAGTTGATGTATGACAGGATTGAAGAGGATAACTATGTATTGTAACATTGTGCTCACTGGTTTAGCACTTATCAGTTGATATCATGGGCATAAATTATGTAGCACTACATAGATTTAAAGAGCTATATTGACTGTTAATTATCTAAGGGGAACAAGTGGATATTGAGCTTTTTTTTTTTTTTTCTTTTTTTGTATTGTACATATTGAGGGAGATGATATTGTTGTAAATGTCACAGCTGTAACCAGTAGAAAAACTACTATTCCCAGAAGTAAATATGAATTTCTGGAAATGGGTTTTGCTGTTTAAGTCATCCTTTGTTTTATTTGTCTTTGAGTACTGAAATGCTGTCTTCGAAGAATTAATTTTTTAAATGCTTTTATTCATACTAGACGTTTTGATTCATTCTAATTACAGGTAGTGGCTTAGGAAGACGTTATTTTAGTAAATGCATTTATTCATACTAGATGTTTTGATTCATTCTCATTACAGGTAGTGGCTTAGGAAGACGTGCCTCAGATGGAGGTGCCAATTTACAAATGTACTTCCAGCGACAGTTTGAAGGAGGTTGGAGTCACCCTAATAGTCAAGAACAAATTACACAGGTAATTTGTGATTTGAAGTATATGTTACATTTTTTAAAGAATTATGCATATACTTTTTTCCTTTTTTTCCCCATCTTACCCTGATATTACTCTTTTCATCGTTTTAGAACAGGTAGATGTAATTTCATTATTATTATTTTTTTTTTAAGTATCTTTTTTTCAGTTTCTGATTGGCATAGGAAATGTAAGGATTTACTAATAATACTGATGTGGCTTGATATACTTTCTTTTCAAGATGGGACTTGGGGTGAGAGGGATGGGCGGCCACTCGCAGCCTCTGCCTCAACAAGAAGACAAGCAAATTGTTGTGCACAAAGATGAGATTGATCCTTTAGATGTTGCTAAGTAAGTTACTGAACGAGTTAAGTGATTTGTTTAACCCATTCACGCCGGGACCGTTCCGGCTTTGCGTGGTCGCAATACCGGGGTTCTCGAACGCATAAGCCTAACGCCTCGAGATTCTCGGGCGCACAAGCTGCGAGCACGGGTTGCCCGCTCGCTCTACCCGAACGTGCGGCTTCCCCTCATAGCGCGTCCAGGGCGTCTGACGCGAAAACCACAATACGTGCTTTCACTTCAACTGGCGTGAATGGGTTAAAGTATCTTCTTGCAGGGACTCTTAAGACTCATTTTTGTTGCACTGTCCAGTTTAGCTCTTTGTTATCTATATATTCTTTTTACACAGATGGATCTCACAAAGGCGTAGTCACCAAGGAGTCAATTAATATTTTATATTGCTATTAATGCTGTTATTACTGTTATCATAAGGAATTAGTTTTGTTGATAATAATAACAATGGTTAACAGGTTAGACAAGGTCAGGTAAGCCTACCAATTTACTCCTTGGTGACTAAGTGCTTGTTGTGTAGAACGATATAAGTTTTGAAAAATAAAAAACAAAATGGATGGTGCACATCCCTATCATTAATGGGTTAAGCTTACTTGCTATCCCTTCAAAATGAGGATACAATATTTATGGCTTCATAGTAAAACCTATGTGATATAATTGTTGGTATCTCATATACAGTATACACAAAAATAATTCCTATTAGGATAATTATTTTTTTCTATACCATTAGCAATATTACCTTTATATAGAAATGTAAATAGAAATAAATATTCAGCAGACAGATTACTCTTCATCTTTAAGAATCACTGTTGCTCATGATATATGAGTTGATTGTTATATCTTAGTGGCATTGCATGTCCTACAGGTACATATCGGGTAGAGGTGGTAGTCAGAGAGCCACTTTGCCTCTGGTGGGACCAAAGGACGTCCAGGAGGCCCAGAGAAAGATGACGCCCAATAGAGCACGAAGAACTGGCCTCCTCACCGTGACCGAGAGACCCCCTGGTAAGCGATCTTGGAATGCTCACTGGTTTGTCCAGAGTTCTTATCATTAGGAGTCAACCTGTGAGGAAAGAAGTCATTATTTTTTGTTATGTTTGATGTTTTAGAGATCTTGTTTTTATATGCAATGAAAGGGCATATATATATGGGAACGAATAAGAAAGAAATATCTCTTAAAAAGGAGAAAAAAAAAATTAAGAAAAAGGACTTTTCTCTCTTATTTCATCTTTTGGAATTAAACAAAACTGCTTCTTGCTTTCACTCAGTATACTGCAGCAATGTTATAACATTTTCTTATTGTATGAAAGATAGTTCTTGTCTCAATGTCAGTATGACAAGGTCTTGAGATCTTTAGCATCATGCAAGTTTGTCAGATGTGTTGCATACCTTGCATTTATATTGTAATTGAGCTTGAGACAAGTAAGCTCTCTGAATTATCCCTTGGTCCAGCAGTTACTCTTTGTATTGAAGCAGCAGACCAGCAAATATAATGCTCTTTCATTATTTTGTTTGACTGTCTTTGTAGCATCACTTGCTAGTTTTGAATTAACTTTCAGAGATTCAGTTCAGTTATTTATTTCCAGTTCATTCAGTTTTGAGTTTTGAAACTAATTAATTTTATTCAGTACTGCTTTGAATTGCACTTTTCATTGTATTTTGTAGTTATTAACTTCACGTTATTGAGCATGCAGCTGAACTGTGGTGTGTAGACTCTTTTAGTACCAATAGTGCATGATTGTGTTAATTTACATTTATTTTATCTGCTACTTTACACTTTTATTATTATCATTATTATTATTTTGTCTTTTTTTCAAGTTTTACTCATTTTGTTTGTTCTTTTTCACCTACCTAATCCTCCCCCTCCTGCCTGCCTATGATGCCTGCGTGATGCCATTTATTTATTTGCTGACTTGCCCCTTTTATTTTTGTTAACTTTGCTTGCTTGAAAATTGCACATTTTGTATCTCGCTTATATGGGAAATTATTGTTTGTATTCCCACATGATTAACCATTATCTGGAATTTTCGTTTCATGTCATGTTGTGAACTTAATTTGTTGTAAATATTTTTTTTTTTCTGATTTGATTGGATACTTTCTTGTACCCACAAATGGTCTCCAATATATTAATGGCAACCCCACATCCTCATGCCTGGTTATTTAATAGTAATAACTCCAGAACTGAGAATGGAAGTAGAGGAACGTATGAAAAGACCCTACGTTCCGCCTCATCTTCAAGTGCTTTATTCCAATGCATCAATGGGGAATACTCAGTTAAATCCCAGCCAAGTCACAGGGGGCATAACAACTGGCATTCCTCCGTCACCAAGTGCAAATGCCACTATTACACCAGGCATCGTATCAGGCATTCCCCACCCCCACACCCCCAAAAGACCTCCCAATCCTATCCACCAACCGCACAACATGTCGGGCCATCCTTTCCTCAGCTACAGCTGCTGTTCCACATCCCTGACCTTGTCCTCATCCTCTCCCTCGTTTTGTTCACATTCGTCCTCGTATTCCTCTCCTAATTGCACATCTTCTTCTTCCTCCTCCTCGTGTTCCTCGTCCTCTTCTTCCTATTCCTCCTCCTCCACTACCCCAGGAATAATCTCAGGTATCCCACCCCATAACAACAACAACATCAACAACAACAATCCCAGGCCAAAACATACGAGAAAGAGAAAGACCGGCCTTGCCACAGTCTTGGAAAATAACAGGCTAGATTCGTCACCGCCAGATGAAACAGATTGCGTCATAGTGGGTAATTATAATGGGCATTGCTAGTATTTTGACGGGCCAATAAAACGAATTAGGCTTTTCCTTTTCAGGCGGAGATGGAGAATGCCTTCCTTTTGGATGGAAGCAGGTTTATTTTTAATATTGTGTGAAAATTTCAGAAAGTTGTAGGTACCTGGGAAATGATATTCTTAGTCAAGTACGATATGTTTACGAGATCTCGTTCTTGTCTGATTTGGGATTATATTTACAATATCTGTGAAAAGATCTATTAAAGGACACTTGGAATAATCTATATAGTTAATTTCCCATGCTACGTAATGTAGATCATAGAGAAGAGCTTCACGTAGTGTTACGTAGTTGTTGTATAGTACATTATAGTTGTTGCATAGATTATACAAATTGATCTCTGATAATGGAAAGTGAAATAGTCATTTCATGAATAAGCTGCATGATATGTGAATGATAGCTTGGCTTTGCTTCATTGGGCTCTGTCCAGTTACCATTGCTTGCTCTGTTGCCTTGCAGCAAATGTATTTAAAAACTTGGCAGTAAAAAGCATGAAAAGAATCTTATTTGCCTGAAAATTTCTTGCATCTTTGATAAGTTGACTAATAATGATATCATTGATGATAGTGACAAGATGAAAAACAACAACTTAATTCATGATTGTCTGACTCATCCTAGTTTAGCTTGTATAAAAAGACCTTCTGAAAGCAAAGTTGATCACAAATTGTTTGGTACATTGGTAAATTTTTAATCAAATTCAAAGTTTATGAAGTTTTTATTATACATAAATTAAGAGAAAATTGACAGATGATATGAGAATATACAAAATATATTCATTGGGAATGTTGTTATAGATGTTTTTATGTTAGCGTACCTTTTATTTTATATGTTCTCTCACTTTATTTTTTTTTATGGACATTTTTTAGTGCTTGTAGTTTCTAGTAATTTATTATGTCTGATAAAAAAGAATATATGTAAATGCAAATTAACTCCTGGGCACAAAAGACATGATAGATAGGAAAATTTAAATATGTTTTCATGTGAATACATGCATACTTTGTCATACTTGAGTATACGCATATTTACACAGTCTTAACCTGTTAATGACAGGGGGAGGTTTAGCTACACCTGGACATTAAACCAGGGTATTTGGAAATGTGCAGGCCTAATGCCACAGGCTATTTGTCCACTGAAGTGACGGCCAGCCACTATGTGCCCAATCACTCAGTGTGCTGGCCATATAAAAAAACATTAACTTGATATTGTGTCACTGGCAGGAAGACCAGCCAAACCATGATGTGATATCACGTCATCTATCGTTAATGGGTTAAACATGGTACAATGCCTATGCACATGTATATGCACATGCATATTCACATAGATATGCACATGCCTATGCAAATGCCTATGTACATGCCTATGTACATACCATATGCACATGGACATGAACATGAACATGAACATGCACATGCACATGCACATGCACATGCACATGCACATGCACATGCACATGCACATGCACATGTACATGTACTTGTACTTGTACTTCCATATGTGTATGTACATGCACATGCACATGCACATGCACATGCACATGTACATGTACATGTACTTGTACTTGTACTTGTACTTCCATATGTTTATGTACATATACATGTACATACACATCCACTTCCACTGCACATGCAATTGCACATAGATATTAAGATTATACAGAAAGTTTTGATTGCCTCTTGCAGATTTTATTTGATCTAGAACACTGATGCTTAGTAGATGTCAGTTGTTTTTTATATGTTCTGATTTTTTTTTTCTTTTAATTGGAAAATCTTTCTTGATATTTATTATATTTATAAGGAAATCAGTTCCCCTTTAGTATTCTGCCTTCATACCCTGGCAAGTACAAATTTAGGAGTTTTCAGCTCTTCTATTTATAGTTCATTTGTCAGTCGAAGAGACAGGTCATAAAGATATCTCTATTTTCCTGGAAAAGGCTTGCCAAAATTCTGAAGGAAGTCAGACCAAATTTCGCGATAGATATCATTGCTGTTACAATCCATAGGCCTACAAATGAAAGCCATCGCTTATGACAGTCTTCTTAAAAGAAGTTTGCTTTGGGTCGTTTGACTAAAATTCAGGAAGATTGGTGACTGAGAATCAAAAGAGCGTATGTAGAGGCATTATGATATCTGAGAAGAGTACTTGTCGATTTTATGTTCTTAGGTAACTGGTATTATATACCTTTGAGCTTGAAAAAGCACTTGTATTAATAATTTAAATAGAAAGTCAAGCAAGTAGTGGGAGTAGGTACAAGGGAATGAATGCCTGGGGAATATTGGTTTTATTGGAAATACGGGTTGTTTGAAATATACTAAAAATTATGTGACTTGAGTAATAACTTTAAAAATGAAAGACATTAATTTGAATGAGCACTCTCTCCAGAATAGTAAGAGAGTAATTTATTGTGTTAACACAATAAGCATTTGCAACCCTTACACTGTTTTTCTTATATGTGATCATTAGGTTTCAATCCCTGATCTAGCTTTGATTTGTGAACAGAATATGTAATATGTAATATTACATATTCTGTAATATGCTATTATCTCATTCAGATTACTTTTTGTTTTTCTCACATTTTGGTTCTGTTTTTGTCAGTGAGTACAGAATAGAAACAGTGAATGGGTTTAGAATATTTGGGTTAACTGTAACAAGAGGACTGCATGAAACTGTAAACTACATGAATGAATGTCCAGATAGCAGTGGTTACCAAACAATTTTCTTTGGAGTATATGATATTCTATTATAGAGAATGGTGGGAGGTAATTTTCTACTGGATCTTCCAGAATATTTAGATATTTACAAAAATTGCCCAGTAGTGGATCAGATTTTTATGCAAATTTGATATCTCCAAAAGTGTATGATTGACTTAGTAAATCCATAAAGATTTGGAGAATTTGATTGTACTCAAAAGTTTGTGAAATGTTTTTTTTTTTTTTTCATTCTTATAGCTAACTCAACACGTGTTTTAAAAGCTGTTTTGCTACATGAGTTTTTTTTAACCCATTGCGGACAGGGCACCCAACGACCTAACTGGTCTTCAGGCTGGTTGGTCTACAACGCTAGCTTCACTAGCTAAAAATTAACCCATTCACATCGGGGCCGTTCTGGCTTTGCGTGGTCACATTACCGGGGTTCTCGAACGCATAAGCCTAATGCCTCGAGATTCTCGGACGCACAAGCCGCAAGCCTGGGCTGCCCGCGCGGCTTCCCCTCATAGCTAGTCCCGGGCGTCTGACGCGAAAACCACAATACGTGCTATCACCTCAAACGGCTCCAATGGGTTAAGTGGGATGGGGAAAGGGTTTTCTCCACCCTTCAGGTAGTGCAGATTAGCCCAAACAATATTTTTCCATAAATCCATCATAAAATGGGGGTTTAGGCTTGCGCCATTACAGCAGTAATACTTCATGACTGTGTGTGTGCTTCAACTGTGAGCAGATCCCGATGTCACGTCATGTATGCATAGACTCCTGTCTTTTAGGCCTTAGACATGTATGTCATGACACCCGTACGCAATGGGTTAAGCATATAGATGGATTGTTGTTAAAACAACAACAATTTTTGGAACCACTGCTAACTGGGATTAATAAAGGCCTGGCACTTACAAGAACATGATAAAGTACAAGTAAAACCTAAAGTATGTTCACAAACTAAAATGTATTGATTAAGTAAAAAAGAATATTGAATACTAATGCAAGCACATATATGACTAGTAGTAAAATTGATTAAGGGAGAAGAAAAAATGGCAGCAGCATAGCAGCGAAGACAGGGAGAGGGAGAGAACAGCTAGAGACGACAGTCTTAGTGAGGAATTAGTGAGAGACATCATTATGAGGTAACATATGAGTTTAAGAGTTGGCGATGTTGAAGCCATTAGCAGGTCATGATCAAGATTAAGGATGCACACATCATTCATTGCTTGATGTGAGTAATGTGCATGATCTTTTTTTCTACTTTGGAATAATTGTTGAGTCAGTTTTTACTTAGATGAATATTGTGTCCAATCTAAAATAATATTGAGAAATAGTTTTAAGGAAAATGGATAAGGATAGATAACAATTTTCAGATGTAGTTGTTTAGGTGTATGATGTTTACAGATATGATAATTACTTAGATGATATGATGAAATGTCCATTCTAAGGGGAACGTTCAGGGATGATATTAACCCTTCTGTGATGCATTTTTGCGTGGTTGGATCACATTCGTACTGCATTTTTCCTTTTGCTGAAATTGCAAGCTATTTATTGTTTCAGTTATGATGACCTGTTATACCAGATGCTAATTTGTAACCCTTTGCTAGTATATCATATATAGACTCACATTTCATATCATTAAGTCTAAAAGATAATAGAAAACACATATCTTACGATGCCCAGCCTAGGCCGAACCTCTTCAGATGTGACCCATCTCAGAAGGGTTAATTAAGAAAGACAGATTAAGTCAACAACTTTAAAAGTTATGTACTTTACTTCTCTGAATAATTTGTCTACTGTTATTGACTGAGATCAATGAGGAAGGAGACAAAAACATGGTATCAGAATCGTGGTTTCAGTGATTTGTGCTGTAACCTGAATGCATTGTCTTAGTGCTTCTGATGCCAAGACTATGAAAGTATGAAAGTTATCATAGTTAACCCATTGGTCGCGGTATTAAATAAATGTTTGTGCAGTAGGATGGCTATTTTACATGTCTGGCACGGTGCCATCCGCGCCTATGACCGACTCTGCCTTTGCAGCAAATGCCATCCGCTGCTAATGGGTTGAGATATTTATGCCATGTCTAGTGAAAAGGAATTGGTACTGCGTAGTCATATAAGTTTTACAGATATCTTTACGTGATGGTAATACATATGTTTTCCTATTGGATAGATATCTCAGCAGACTATGGTACACTGGAAATGAGAGTCATGATCAGACAATTGTAATTATTGATGATGAGAATGTTTTATAATGAATCTGAATTGTGAATCAAGTCTTTCTCAAAATGTACTAGGAATAAGGCAAATGGTCTAGAAGAGTTTTTTTTTTTTTTTTTTTTTTTTAGAACAAGCTTTGTGTATAAAATGTAAATAGAAATCTGTTTATATAGGTATGTGTGTTTTTTGTTTTTTTTTTGCATATATATAGCTATACATCTTTCTACATGTTTTGCAACTTTGGTTTTGCCTGTTTATGTGTGTGCATAGATGTGTGTATTGTGTGTGTATTATGTGTGTATTATGTGTATTGTGGGTATTGTGCATGTGTGAACATGAGTGAGTGATTGCAATTATGAGTGAAGGAGTGTAAATAAAACACTAAAGGGGAACCTGTGTGTGTTTTCATGGATATATGATTTGTTTATATTCTGTCATCGAACAGAAAGTTATGAAATGTTATATGTTGTTATATATGACAGTATAACAAATAGTCACTTTTACATTTGGCTTAGTATATAGATAATTTTTGTAGTATCTTGACCAAGTGTCTTGGAATAGAGTATGTATTATATTTTGTAAATTTGAATGAGAATGAGAGAGAGAAAAAGAAAGAACAAAGAAAGAGGGAAAGAGAAGGAGAAAGAGAAAGAAAAAGAGAAAGAGAAAGAGAAATAGAGAGAGAGGAAAGAAGTTAGGAAGGAAGAGAAAGAGGGGGAAGGGGAGGAGAGGGTAAGGATACTGATAATGATAAGGATAAGGATAAGAAAAAGGAAAGGGGGAGGGGGAAAGAGTAGAGGGGGGGAAGTGAAGAAGAAAGAGAAAGAGAGAGAGGAAAGGGCAAAAGTAAGGGAAAAGGTAAATGAGAGATAGAGAGGTAGAGGAAAGAGAGACAGATAAGAAAAAAGAGGTAAGGAAAGGGAAGAGAGACAGAGAGGGGAAAGGGAAAGGAGAGGAAGAAGAGGAGAAGAGTGAGAGTGAGAGTGAGAGTGAGAGTGAGAGGAGAAAGAGAGAGGGTGAGTGACAGGGGAAACAGAGAGGGAGAGTGAGAGGGGAAAGAGAAAGGGAGAGTAAGAGGGGAAGAGAGAGTGAGAGGGGAAGAGAGAGTGAGAGGGGAAAGTGAGTGAGAGAAAGAGAGCGAGAGAAAGAGAGCGAGAGAAAGAGAGCGAGAGAAAGAGAGCGAGAGAGAGAGAGAGCGAGAGAGAGAGAGCGAGAGAGAGAGAGCGAGAGAGAGAGAGAGAGAGAGAGAGAGAGAGAGAGAGAGAGAGCGAGAGAGAGGAGAGAGAGAGAGAGCGAGAGCGAGAGAGAAAGAGAGCGAGAGAGAGAGAGAGCGAGAGCGAGAGCGAGAGGAGAGAGACAGGGAGGGGGATGTCCATCAGGTTTGATTTTTTTTTTTTTGTTCTATCAATTAACTGTATTTTTTATTGGAAAAGATGTTTGTAATACATGCAATCATTAGATATGATTATAGTATTTGTTATTTTTTGATTTAGTTAAAATTCTCATTTTTGGCCATCATCTTTAATAGTTGATGAATAGATGATTCCTCTTAGTAACAACAGAATAAAAGTGAATTGTATATAGAGCTCCCTCCGAGTCCTCTTAATAGAGCATCTGCTTGGGGATTTCCAGGTCGCGACAACTACAAGGACCCAATGTATCTAACATCTGATCGATATTCTCTGGGCAACAATGCACGCAGGGCTTCTGACTCCACCATCACCCACATTAGCCTCTCTAACATATATCAAGAGTTCCAGAAGCTTCAGGTAAGCTTTTGTTGTCACCTTTGATTTGTTTTTGTCTTTTTTTCCCTTTACTATATATTTTTTCTGGTTATTTATTATTATTTTTTTTTCTTTCCCCTGAGTGATCATAAATGGTTTCAGTTAGTGTTTTTTTTTTTCTTATCTCTTTCTTTCTTTATTTAATTTTTTTTTTTTTTGTAGGATGAACTGTTTGATGATTAGTATATGCATTTTAGATCTGTATTGCCTTGTTCATTAACTTACACATGGATGCTTACCTCTGAGGCTTAATTTTGCTGTTATAGAAGCAAATCATTATATTGTTTTACTGCAAAATTGAGAACCAGTTTTTCTATGTTGACTGTAATTTTACCATAGTGTAGTATTATTCTTGGTGTTTTATTATTATCCAAGTTTTCATAACAGCTTTTCATAAAAAGTGCTACCAGCTCACTCCGACTTTACCAGCAGGTTGATGTCGAGGAATGCAGTTTACTAACTCTGTACATACCCTAAGTAATCTCGGATCCTACTTTAGAATGATCTTTATTGGTGTGTCCCAGTAATTCAGATGATTTCATTTGATAAGAACAACACATAGATTGCAAGGTCTTGTGCATTTTTTTATATACTTCTTAGGGTTTTTGATGGTCTTAAAGCTGCAGTGATCTGTGTTACTTGCAGATTAAGGAGAAATCAGAGGATGAGTGAGCTATTAAGAATAATACATCTGTATCATATGATTCAAGTGCACTTGAAGGTAAAAAGTGTATGTAATTTTCTCCTGTAGGATGACAGTAACACTTTTGTTTGTAATATGCACTGATGCCTCAAAGGTTGGTAGCTCCATTTGTGACAGTAAATGATAATTATTAGAGTAAGCTGGCTTGAGAATTTTCAATTATTTAATTTGAAGAAGCGTAATTGATGAATAAGAATTCAGGAGATCAACCTGAAGTATTTTGATTATGCATTAGAGCTTGGATAAAGGAAGAAAGAGTAAAACAACAATGGAAAGTAGAGAATTGATATAAGGAGCTTGCATATTGATTAGCAGTCACAATGGCAGGCTAGTTGTAACCAAATGTATTGAAAAACTATTTTTAACAATTTCTGTAGTTAATTTATTGCATTGAAATTTTCTTGGTCTTAGATTCACAACAGCGGTGAAATAACTGATAGACATGCATATACACTGCACGAACTATGGCTGGATGATTTATATATAAGACTCTGTCAAATGCCTATGCCTCTCTCCTTATTGAAATAATGTTTGTCATGTGTTCCAGTAGTATAGCACTGATATTGTGCTGATGCTTATGATAATTGCTATTCTGTTATCCTGTTAATCTGTAATCCTGCTAGATAGGATGAAGTATAAAGTGACCTTATTTTTTGCAGTTGCAAACTGTAAATTGTAGCTTGCCAAGCGTTTGACCTTTTTTTTGTGATTGGTTGCAGCTCTTGTAAACATAATTTATTGTATTTTTTTTTTTTTTTTATTGCGTTTGCAGTCCTGCACTTACACCAACCAAAAGGATTTGCTTGAAAAGTTCTTGTCTGTATGTGGCATTCAAATTGGGGGATTTCATGCAAGGTATATTAGTCTCACTAAAGTTCTTAACTGGATAATGAGGGGGTGGTTTTGGTTCTGATCGGTCTATACGCTAGGGTATTTCAAGCATCCTGGCCTCAGGCTATTCACCTGCTCTGGCTCTAGCTGACAGCGGTCACCCGGCGTGCTGGCCATATGAAAAGCCATGACATGATATTATGTCCCTAAGTGCTGCCACCACATGACGGGATATCACCTCACCCAGCATTAACGGATGAACTATCCAAATTCTCTCTTTCTCTCTCATTTTCATTTTCATTTTCATTTTTATTCTCTCTCTCTCTCTCTCTCTCTCTCTCTCTCTCTCTCTCTCTCTCTCTCTCTCTCTCTCTCTCTCTCTCTCTCTCTCTCTCTCCCTCTCTCTCCCTCTCTCTCTCCTCTCTCTCTCTCTCTCTCTCTCTCTCTCTCTCTCTCTCTCTCTCTCTCTCTCTCTCTCTCTCTCTCTCTCTCTCTCTCTCTCTCTCTCTCTCTCTCTCTCTCTCTCTCTCTCTCTCTCTCTCTCTCTCTCTCTCTCTCTCTCTCTCTCTCTCTCTCTCTCTCTCTCTCTCTCTCTCTCTCTCTCTCCCTCTCTCTCTCTCTCCCTCTCTCCCTCTCTCCCTCCCTCCCTCCCTCCCTCCCTCCCTCCATAAATGGATATTAAATATATGTAAATGAATATAAGATATATTACATAAATGAATATAAGATATATTACATAAATGAATATTAAATATATTACATAATTGAATACTGAATATATTTTCTAAATTAATATTGAATATATTTTCTGAATTGATATTGAATATATTTTTAAAATGAATATTAACCTCTTATATACAAGGGATATGTTTTGGCCACACGTGCCATCTGTGAGACACTTCACCTGGGTCGTATTTCAGAGTGAGGATATGGCACATGACATATCAAGGCCTGTCAAGTTATAATCTCATTACTCAAGTATAACTCTGGGCCCCAAGATTCGTTGTTTTTTCGCTCCAGCATTAATGAAGGTTGGGGGGATGGGGGGTACTTTTACAAAGAAAGGCCTGATATTCATCCATCCCAACAAAAAAAAACAAAGAAAAAAACAATGATTTGGAGAAGAGGAAGGCAACCTATTCTTGTGGTTGAGAGTGCCTTATCATTAAGCAGCCATACTGACACATATGCACATTGCAACCACTGCACATGGTCTGGTTCCCCTTCCTCTTCTCATTCTGCCTGCACATTCCTCATCACCAGTACTTTAAAGCCAGAGGTTGGCATCTTGCTGTGTGTCATTGTTCTCTGAAGCTAGTGCTAGGTAGAGACCAAGGATGAGTGTTCTTCAAGGTTTTCTCTCCTGCTGGTGCCAGGAGAGAGTGGCACCATCTATGTTTATGATTTTAAACTAAAACCTATTTATGATGATGATTTTGATTTCATCAAGTGGTGAAAAATTCATGGAAACCACTCTAACAGGTTAAAAAAAAAGATGTTCCTGTCACCCAGCCCTTAGCAAAATTTGTTGCCGTTGGTGCATTCATGTCACCCGTATCCAATGGCTTAAATATGTTTTCTAAATGGATATTAGAAATATTTCCTGAATGATCATTATATATATTTTCTGTATATTTTATCTATATTCATTTATGTATAGAAATATTAAATATTCTAAGGTTACCAACTCACTTATCTGCTGTTGGCTCTCTTTTACCAGTGTGATGTTTTGAGAAACACAATCCTGACTTATAATACTGCCAGAAGTCAGGCATTTATGCCTTCCAAAGCAATAAAAGTGCTCCGCCACCGTGTTACAAGCATTTATAACAAAACATGGGCAAATGATTTATTAAAGCTAACTATTTGGTCACTGCAAACAATTTCCTAGATTCAGTTTTTCCTCTCATTTTCATCCAGATAACATTATCTTCTATTTTTTTTTTCTTTTTCTTGGAATTTTTGCCAAAAACTTGTTTTAGAATTTTGAAAGAGAAGTAAAATAGAATATGGAAAAAATGTGCTCTGTGCTAGCCCAGACATTTGTCTCTCCTGTTAACCCATTCACGCCGGGGCTATTCCGGCTCTAAATGGTCAGAATGCTGGGGTTTTCAAATGCATGAGCCTAATGCCTTGGGATTCTCGGGCGCACTAGCCATAAGCTAGTGTTGTAAGCCTGATTACCCAGCGCGCCGGCCTTGACCAAATATCTCGTCACCAGCATCTGACCCAAAAACCACTGAACGGGATAGCAAGTCAACTGGCACGAATGGGTTAACCCATTGGTCGCGGTTTTAATAAAATATGTATACAGTTATGTGGCAGGTTTATGTTGTTTGGCATGGTGCCATCTGCCTTTACGATCGACTCTCCCTTGACAGCAAATCATGCCATCTGCTATCAGTGAGTTAAGAAATGAAATCAGACACATTATTAGAAATTATGATCTCAAAATAGGTTGAAAATGAACCATATTTCATGCAAAAAAAGCGAATTTTTTCCACATCCCTTGATAAATCAATATAAAAAGATCTTTGAAATATTCCACATGCAAGAAAGAATAAGAGGGTATCAGTTAGAAAAGCCTAGCTCCAAATAAACGAAATTTGAAAAAAAAGGAGACAGATCTCTTAATGTGTATAAATTGCAATATTTGTTACCTTAGATAATTTAGTTTTGGTTCAAGGAAGAAGGATAGAAGGAAGATTAAGAGGTAGAGGGAAGAGAAGGGAAAGAGATATGGTTGTGTTTTCCAAAGAATGGTTGTTTTCTGAGTCACTGGCCTCTTGTAGCATCTTAACACCACATGTGTGTGGAGGTAGTTTAAATGTGATTATATAAGGGAGAGGGAGAGGGAGAGGGAGGGGGAGGGGTTGGTATATACATGTATACTTTAACATATAGATATGGCATTTAGAAATTAACTTCTGGGTTAAAGATGAAGATGTACTTTTTATTTATTCACTTTTTTTATAAGATTTGTTTTATTTCTTCATTTATTGCTAGGTTAGTTTAAATAAAACATGGATACTTCCCTTGACTATGGTCTAGTATTTAGAAAGACAGTGTTAGGAATTGCATATTTAATTTTTAAAGATTTATGTTAACTTTTTAAATGAAGAAGAAACTTTACATAAGTTCATTCAAATGTTCACAGAATGTAGTACTGACCAATTGAGGTTTGATTTTTTCCTGTAAATAAATGCAGAATTACATGTACAGTATTGTTCTCATTGAGGCAAGTTAAAGATATAGTACTCCAACAGTGAGTAACATATCTTTAATCAGAAATAATCAGCTAAACATAGAAAAGGTTTTCTACCTGATCAAAAGACATCCCTAGTGGTAAGTTAGACCCCTTTAGCTCATAGTTCATCCTTGTTCTTACAAGAGCAGACATGTCCTTTGGAACTGAAAACGAATGAGGTATTTTTGGTTTTTGAGCGATACTCCACTTACAGGGATGTATTGCACGAAGCCAGTCCCGGTCTCGATTGTGGCCAACCCCTAGTTTCCGTACTGGGTCTCCGGTAACAGGTTGTTCCCTGTGTGATACTCAACTAAGAGGGGCTCCTATAACTGGTTCTCCTCTACCTGGCCTCTCTGTGGCCAGTCATGAACCTAAACCCAGGTCATCCTCGTTAGTGACAGGTAGATTAGGCAGGGAAGTGGCCAAATTTTAAACGTAATCTGTAAACACTGTTGGAGTCTAAACACTGATAACATGATTCCTGGCCTCTGCTTGATGGGAATTTAGGGTCTTAAACTGTATGAAGAGTAAGGAAAAATGAAAAGGAATTTCTCTAGAATTAGTATTGCAGACATTAGTTTGTTGGACTCAGACCTAAGACTCTGGCACAGTTTGAGATTCTAGATCAGATTTATGTTTTGGTTAAGGTACAGTTTGTTTTTCTTAGTTTCATTTGATTTCAGTTTTGTAAATTGATGTTATCAAATGTATAAGAATTTTTTGTTTGATGTCACAGGGTTGTATGATTTTGTGTGAACTACCAGTTTTGAAAATGCCAATAACAGGTTTTAGAGGATTGTTGGAGATTTTGACATTGTATTTTTTTTAGAATAAGCATTTATGATGATGGAATTTGATATTTGCTTTTTACTTATATCTTTTTTGTCATTTTCAAAGATTTGCTTTTTATTTCAGTGAATTTGAAGTATTCATTCCCTTGTAAGAGGGCTACTATGGCTATGGATATGGGTCTCTATATTTATTTAGGTA
>BOPN01000134.1:705877-708377 GCA_017312705.2 Penaeus japonicus
ACACAGATGCATATAAGTAGCACACATGTGCACATACACACGCACACGCACACGCACACGCACACGCACACGCACACGCACACGCACACGCACACACAGACACACACACACACACACACACACACACACACACACACACACACACACACACACACACACACACACACACACACACACACACACACACACACACACACACACACACACACACACACACACACACACACAGAGTCCCAGGTTGTTGTCATTGGTTACTATACGATAGCATCAGCTTGCTAACTTCGCTCATTTTATTATTTTGGGAAGAACAAGAGACAAAAAGTGTTCAGATGCTCACCAATAAGGGGAAGATGTAAAGGGGGAAAGTCAGTGTTGAGGCTGAAAAGATTAGATTGTTTTAATATCTCCGTGTGAATTCACGAGGCAAATGGTGTTTGTTATGCTACTTTACCAGGCATAAGTATGCGTATGTATTTTATCATCAGGCATGCATTGTGATGTGTATTGTTAAAGTACACATATGTATTTTATCATTGGGCATGCATTGTAATATGTATTATAAGAGGCAAAAGGGGACAATGTGCTGATAGCCACTTGGAGGATGAACAATTGTGAGGACACTTTACCATTAGAAGTGACCTGAAAGAACACCCTAAGAGACCACTTGGAGTATTAAAGTAAAGTAAAGAACGAGACAGAGTTACGATTGTCTAGGACATGTCTATGTACCATACATTGTCACCTAAACATAGAAATGCGTTTTCTCAAATTGGATATTTTGACGCAAATCATAATTTATCTGGATTTGCATTGTGACTATTTTCTAATTTCTTGCCCCATAACAACCGTAAAACAATTGACAACAAATCTGTATACTGCCACAAGATCTGTGAGTGTTCTTCTGATAGTTTTTGTAGAAAAATTATTGCTTGAATAATTTTTAATCTTGTGTACTTATTGTATGCAAAATGCAAATGATTATATGCAAGATTGTTCCTGTAGGATATCTTTTATTGCTGTCATAAAGGATATATTTTATTTTTACTATATGTAGTTTTCCAATTCAAACAGTCTTGCTTACATGTAGATATTGGAAAAAAATTAAGCATTATTATTTATGCAAGTAACCCCAATATTAGATCATATTGTTTTGATTATCATGTAAAGAATTTCAGAAGAAAAGACAAGAAATTTTGGCAACAAGAGATCAAAATTCATTGGTTGTCATGCAACTCTGACCTTCTCCCTTAAATGAGCTTCGACAAGGGATGTCTGCCTCAGCTTTTGATTGACATCCTAACATCATTTAATTGACAGTTGACTGAAGCAAGGAGAGCAAGAGGGTTTTTTGTGACTTAAACCCTTAAATTAAGTTATTTGGTTTTGAGAATGGCACTATGATCATAGCATAGTGTAGGATAACACTGATATATTACACACATACTTATGTAACAATTTGTATACCTATGTACCGTGAATCGCGATGATGTATTTGTTTACTTTATGTGTATAGTATCAACTTATTTTTATGATTTAACTTTATAAAAATGATCTTGGGAATGATGTGACTGTCATAGCCTAGCTATAAGCCAGCTTTTGCAAGTCTATATTAGAAGTGATGCAGAAGAGCCCAGTTTGCTTCTGAAAAATGTGGCTGAACCATGACCATCAGCCATTAATTGTGAATGGGGAGGAAGGGTCAATAAAACTGTTATTCTGATACTTACTAATTGTAAAGTAATGGCTAAGATGCTGTAAAGTAAGGACTAAGATGCTGTAAAGTAAGTGCTAAGATGCTGCACTTTTTAGTCCTACAGTCCTATGATTAATGAAGAATTTTTTGTAACTGCAAGTTTTATGTTTTATGATTTTACTTCATGAATGCAAGGCTTTGTGAATCTGAATTACTTTCATTGGTTGTACCATGGGGATACATCCAGTGTAGGGGTTTGCCAATTATGAGTTCAGGGTTTAATACAAGTCATCATTCTATTATTTCTCCTTATAGAGGAATGTGTGTATGTGTGTGTGTATGTATATATATATGTATAGATGTGTTTGCATTTGGTTATGTGTCCATGTGTGCGTGTGTTAATAGTGTTAATATGATTGAATGGGCATGTTTCTTTATAGGTTTTTTATGTGTTTTTGTGGGTGTTTTAGTATGCGTGTGCGTGTGCGTGTGCGTGTGCGTGTGCTTGTGCACGTGTCTGTGTGAAGCGAACTTACTTGACACATGGTATATACTACATATTTTTCTTTTAGTCTATGCAAATTAATTCTCTCTCTCTCTCTCTCTCTCTCTCTCTCTCTCTCTCTCTCTCTCTCTCTCTCTCTCTCTCTCTCTCTCTCTCTCTCTCTCTCTCTCTCTCTCTCTCTCTCTCTCTCTCTCTCTGTCTCTCTCTGTCTCTCTCTCTCTCTCTCTCTCTCTCTCTCTCTCTCTCTCTCTCTCTCTCTCTCTCTCTCTCTCTCTCTCTCTCTCTCTCTCTCTCTCTCTCTC
>BOPN01000134.1:713377-718377 GCA_017312705.2 Penaeus japonicus
GTTTTCACCGCTGTCCTCCCAACGCTTATTCAAGGGTTTAAGTCTAGATTCCTCGCCATTGCCATACGTAGGGCAATACGACACGCAAGCGCCCTCAATAACTCGAGGGACTGCTGGCTTGATTGCATCACGAAGGTCACCAGCAGATAACAACAACGTCCATAGAGCTCGTAACGAACGGAACTTGGTTAGACAAAATGCCATAACCGGACCTCCACATCACCACATGCTGATCACTAGCATGGAATATAGGCATAGCTTTCCACCATTCCCTAATGGAGGAACGGGTGAAAGTGATACGGAAATGGCAGATGTGAGTCCATCAGGGGATAGATCACCCCTGGGGGAACATGGTATTATTGAACTAGAGTTACCTAAAACAGGAAGTGGCTCTTTCGTGATAACGCTACCAAACAAGTGGTCTGGCATGGCTCAGCAAGATTTAGTAGGTAATATAATGGATATGCTAGAAAGACGAGCCCCTTCCATAGTTTCAGAGGGTGTTCGAGACTGCGGTCTCTCGGTGCGGGACCCAACTGGGGCCCAGGTGGACTTGGAGGTGCATGAGGGTCCTGCTGCAGACTCTCGTGCTCTGAAATTGAGGAGAGTGTCGGGAGATGATCTTCAGTATACACAACTCTGCCAACAACTTATAGACTGTATGAAAACCTAGCAGTGACTTTTTATTTACTAAGTGTGATGTGGAATCTTTTATGTATGCTGGTACTTCAGAGTTGAGTGTGTGTGAAATCTTCAGAATGTCAGATTAAATAATTGTAGCCATGAGTAGTGCTTAAAGGAATTTTTTTTTTTAGCTATGATAATGGACTTCAAGACCTATATATATATTTTTTTCTATCTATACAGCACAGAAGCCATACAGCCAAGATAGTCCTTGTAGGGGCACTGCTCAGGGCCTCAATTTCCTTTTTCTTTTCTTTCTTTTTTTTCTTTTTTTTCTTTTTTTTTCCTTTTTTTATTTTTTATTTTTTTATTTACTAAATTCTATATAAAATTCTTCATTTGTTGTATTGATTCTTAATTATTCTAAATAGGCAGTGAAGTTGAATTGAAATGTTTTTGGTTAAATAGGCTATTGATGAAAGAAGATTGTTAGCTTTACAATTGAGGATGATGATAGTCCTCAGTTAACTGTCTATTTAGTATAATTTATAAGTTATGATTGTGTATGTATGTTGTTATATAATAGAAAGGTATTTCACCTTTAGATGTTAAAATAGTTATTAAGGATTTCTCAGTGTCTTTCAGGATTTACAGCCATTATTTCTTTTTAGAATTGTATTATCTGAAAATGACATTATTGAACTATAGAAGCTGCTGCAGACATTTCTGCATTTCAAGTGCATATTAATCCATTCAATTCTCTACAAGTTGCCTTCTGGACTGCAATCCATTGTTGTTGTTACTCTGCTCTTTATTCATATTTTAGGGTAACAATACTAAACTTATGGCAGAAATACAAAGACTTTATTTTTGAAGCATTACATGATGATGAATAAATGCTTGTGTGGTCTCAATTCTCATTTATGTGATTTTACAACAGAAGTACTAGCCTCCTGTCAGTCCAGAATGATGAGCACTCAGGAATTTGTGAGTAGTCACAAAGTGCTTCAATTGTAGAGTTGAAAAAGGGAGATGAAGAAGGTCTAGTTCTGCACAATATTGCTGAAACAAGTTGAGCAATGATGAGAATCAAAGACGAAGACAAGTCTTTACTGTGTCCTACAACATTTGGTGGCCTTCATGGAGAAAATCTTAATTGGTAGTTTATTTACAAGGGGAGACCTGTGTTGAGAGTGGCCAAGAATAACTTTGGAACCACCCGGCTGCACAAGTGAGAAATTTGAATTTTTGTCTTTAGTTCTTCTTATTGTTATTATTATTATTACTATTATTATTATTATTATTATCATTTTTATTATTGATTATTATTATTATTATTAATCATTATCATTTCTGATTAATTTAGTTAACTATATTTCTGTGGTCAGAAAGTATAAATTGAGCAGATACAGTAACATTTCATTGACGTGCAACTCCAGAAGAGTAGAAGAAAATTCGGAATTCGAAAGAAGTTTGTAGAGGATTGTTCATTATTGTTTGATATTTCAGAAGATCAACCAGGATGGAAAAAATAACTTAGACTATATATGGTGTTTTATAGGAAGTGTGCAATTTGAAAAGCGAAAGATATTTATTACTGATGAGAAGAGGATGCTAATAAAAAGGTGAGTGCTGAAATGCTAGAGTCTTCTGAATTCAGAAGTAATGGGAAGCTGTATAGAAGGAAAAATTGGATGCGTAGAAGGATTCATACCTCAGTGATGATCAGAGAGGTAGAAGGTAAAAAAGATGAATAGTTATATATATATAAAGTAGAGGGGGGGAAAGGGAAAGGTGGACAGAGGGAGAATACAAAGAATATTTAGATTTCATTTGGTAAGGCTGTTTTAGGCTCTTCTGTTTTGCAACTTTAAAACAACCCATGTTCTATACTTGACCGAAAGTGGAGTTCCAGTATTGAAAGAAGTTTTGGTTTATTATTAAATTTTATAGATGAGGATGAAGAACTGATATTGTAAAAAAAAGTTTGAATGAAATTGTAAAAGGAAAGTTTGATTGCTGTTGAATGATCATTGCCTGACTCTTGCATTTCCTAGATGTGACTATGAAGGCCATGCTTTCATGTCCTTGGAAATGACCCATAAAGTGCCAACTTAGCCTCAAAGGTTCAGACTGGCTACAATGTCCATGAACTTTGAAGTGGTTCTGTGAAGCCATGAGCCCAACACAGTTTAAGGTCACCTGCGGCAATAATTCTTCTAAAGTGTAACATTAAATTCAACTTTGATTGTGTTGGGATGATGGTGAACAGCCAAGCAGCACTGATCCTGGCAACTTGTAAAAATTTGGTGCTACTGGTGGAATAAACAATCCCAGGTCTCTGAACACAGAATGCCTTTGGTTAAAAGTTACACATGTTATAGACTGGCACTCACCTGTAAGGCAACACTAGGGCTTTCACCTGTGTATGCAGTGTGGTGCCCCTTCCACCCACCTTCCCTCCTACCCTGTTTTCTCTCCGTTTCTCCTGCCCTCAACCCCTCCTCTTTGTCTCAAATTATATTATACCCTCAATTCTCTCCCTTTCTCCCTGCCTTTCTCTTTCAACTTCCACCATCATTCTCTCCCTCTTTTTCTCTCTTTCATCTCAGTCTCATTCTCTGCCTTTCCCCTTTTTTTCCCCCTTGCTCCCTTTTCCCCTTATCCTTCTTCCCTCAAGTCTCTTTCCTTTCCTTCTCCTTCTCTTTGTCTCTCTCCCATATCTCCTTCCCGCTTTACCTCTCCCCCGTCCTCTCCCGATCTTTCGCTCTATCCCTCTCTCTCCCTTTCCCTCCTTCTCTTTAGTACTCTCTCTTTTTTCATATCACTGATCCATGTGCTAATGAGAGAAGTAATATCAGGAATTTATAACCATTTGAGACTTCATAGGAAGGGATCAGTCATATTTTTTATTACCGGGAGCAAAGTTGATAACTAGTTCTATTTTTTCATTCAGTAACAGTAACCTTTAAAGTATTCAACACAGTATTACAAGGACCAGAAAGTAATTATTTAGATTTGCCTGAATCTATCCAGCCATATGGTACTTTGTTGACCTCAACAAATATGAATCCTAATTTACCAACTTGCAAAAGAATTAATTTTGAATTTGGATGTCTAACTTTTATATTAACGATGACATGTGGCAGCTATCATAAAGGTGTTAATTATGATTTGCTGTGGATAAAACTGACCATATGTTATGGATAATTTTATTGTAGTATGATTTCTTTTATTTATTTTAAATTGATTTAAATTAAAGTCAGAATATGGTATCAGATATTTTATTATTGTCTCACTGTTTTGTTTTAGTAAATTTGCTCATATTTTTCAGTTGTTGCAAGACAGAATTTGTTTAGATATTGATGTAAAGAAAAGCAGTTTAAATGGGAATTTTATCACAAATCTAATCATTCAGAGAACAGTGAAATTTACACTATTGTTGGATTCTTAATAAGATTTTTGAAAAGCGTTCTATAAGAATTTTTTTGAGAGGTAGATGAAGTCTCTGTGATATTATGAATCTAATGAGAGAGAGAGATGCCTGAGAACCATTTGTTTGCTTAGTAGTGCTTTTATGGCAGTTTTGGTCCAAACAAAATTGAATGATTTCGCATTGGTGAACAATGTTTTAGAACAGTGTATTAACTGCCGCAAGGAAATGACGGACAAAGGTGATATCTGTGGCCACAGACCTGAGGATTTTTTTTTGTCTTGTTCTCCTCTAATGCTTGTTCATACGTATGAGCTACTCTTTGTATTTTTTTATATGATATGATATTTGATACTATTCTCTAATATGTCCAAATCCAATAGTGATGTGATTAAATAGATGTGCTGCAGTATTTTTGAAGTTGCATCATATAATGAACATAGCCTTGGTCATGAACTGTAGTTATTGGAGACCCATTTTTAATGGGCCATATTTATTCTAGTCATGAAAAGTGTTGAGCAGTTGCATTTGAAAAAAAAATAAAAAGGATCATATAAACAATAGAGGAATAGATTTGATTTCCAAGTTACTAGAGTGTAATGCACCCTCTGTTTGGCAGTCCATCTTGTGCCATAAAGATTTAAGTGTGAATTACAGCATGTTTTCCTGAACCAACTGAAATGCCATATTTTTCTGTCATTCCATCACACTGTAAGTTGTCGACTTACCTACACTATTGCATTTTTGTTTTGTCTCACTTCTAATGCTTAATTTATGATGTTAGAAGGTTGTCTTTTTTCAGTGTCTTGTATAAGCATAGTTTGAGTTGAGTTTTTCTAGAGCGTTAGTTCTTGCCATGTGTTGAGTTTGTCTTTCCTTTAGGTTTGAATGATATGTTGCAATTGCTTAATTTTTATTTTGTAGATTCATTGATATTGATTTT
>BOPN01000135.1:7500-10000 GCA_017312705.2 Penaeus japonicus
TCTCTTTTCTCACTTTTTCCCTAATTTTCTCTCCTTCTTCCTGTTCTTCTTCTTTATCATCATTACCTTCTTCTTATCCTCCTATCGTCATCTTTTTTATCATTTATTTTTTCCGTCTTTATGGCAAGGTATTTTTTATATAATTAGATAGAAAGATAGAAAGAAGGTTGATGATGATGATGATGAAACGAAAATAATGATAACAAATGATGATGATGATTTTTGTCATTGTTTTCACTGTTATTGCCATAATTATTATTATCATCACTATTATTATTGATATTATCTTTGTCATTAATATCATTATTATCATTATCATTATCATCATTATTATCACTATTATTATTAGTAGTAGTAGTCCTATCATTATCATTATCTTTATAATAATGATGACAATTATTACCATTATACTTATCATTAACATTATTTTCATTATTATTATCATTTTCATTAATATTATGATTGTTATCATTATCATCAGAATCATTATTATCATCAGTATTCTTATCAATATCATTGTCATCATCATCATCATTATCATAATTATCATTACTATTATCATTGTTATTATTATCATTATTATTAGTAATGTTATTATCATTATTATCATTATAATTCATGTTATCATTATGATTTATCTTCTTAGTATTATTTTGATATTTGTTGATATTGTTTTTTTCATTAATTTTATTTTCATTTTTACTATTTTTCTCATAACTATCATAATCATCGTCATTATCATTATCCTCATTATTACTATCATTACCATCGTCATTATCATCGTTATCCTTATCATCATTATCACCATCAGTGTTATTATCACTAGCGCATCATAATTATTAACCATTACTAACATTTTCATACCACTTACAAAAAAAACACAAAAAAATTTAGTAATAATTTTAATAATAATACAAAAATCAATATTTTCAAACCACTCACAAAAAAAATCACCAAAAGATATTGATATCTTAATAATATTTAAATGATAATATTTAAATTGACAGTCACAAAATATTACATAAATATTAATGTTTCAATAATATTTTAATAAAAGTAAAAATAAAAATATATTTTCATACCACTCACAAAAAGCTGTGATAATTCATTAAAATTTCTCTAAATCTTTGTTTCTTTCTCTCACTATCTCACTCTTTCTCTCTCGCTTAACCTCTCCTTTCTTTTGAATTATTTTTCACGTTTTTATATAGATAAGCCAACGCTCCAAATATTTTTCTTGCTCTCCTTCTTTCTCTCATTCTCTCTCTCTCTTTCTCTCTCTCTCTCTCTCTCTCTCTCTCTCTCTCTCTCTCTCTCTCTCTCTCTCTCTCTCTCTCTCTCTCTCTCTCTCTCTCTCTCTCTCTCTCTCTCTTTCTCTCTTGCTTTCTCTCTCCCTCTCTTTGTCTTTCTCTCTCTCTCTCTCTCTCTCTCTCTCTCTCTCTCTCTCTCTCTCTCTCTCTCTCTCTCTCTCTCTCTCTCTCTCTCTCTCTCTCTCTCTCTCTCTCTCTCTCTCTCTCTATTACTCTTTCTCTCTCTTACTCACATAATATCATATTCCTCACATACCCCCGTCCGTGAGGTCAAATTCAGTAATGACCTCTCTTAAGCGCACTCGACTGACGACAACATCCTTGGTCATTTGCAGTCGGGGAAGGTCAGAGGAATCACTCGTGGGGAAGGACGGGTCGGAGACAAAGTGGGGGATGAGGAGGGGGAGGAGGAGAAGGAAGAAGAAAAGGAGGAAGAGGAAGAGGAGGAGGAGGGAGAGGAAGAGGAGGAGAAGGAAGAAGAAAAGGAGGAGGAGGACAAAAGAGGAAGAAGAGGAGGAGGGGGAGGAAGAGGAATAGGAGGAAGAAGAAGAAGATGAGGAGGAGGAGGAGGAGGAAGAGGAGGAGTTGGAGAAAAAGGAAGTATGAAAAAGAGGGAGTAAACGTGGGAAGGGGTGGAGATGAATGTGCATCCCTCTAACCCCTTCCCCCGACTCTGTCCCCTTCTCCCTGACCCATCCCCCTCTCCCCTCCTCACCCCCACCCCCACCCCCACCGCCTTTCTTATCTCCGCTCCCTATCGCTCCCACCGCCTTTATTCTTCCCTCTTTGATGTAATTATAATTAGTCTTATATCTAGTGCACGAGGGGAGAGGGAGGGGGGGATGAAGGGAGGGGGAGGGAGAGGGAGGAGGAGGAGGGAGAGGGGGAGTTGTATGAAAGGTGGGTGGGGGGGGGGGTTAAAGGGAATGTATACTTTATTACATTACCTAATCATCATTCTTCTCATTGTTGCAATAGCTATGATCAAAACTGAAGCATTTTTCATTATTATTATCAGCATCATCATCACATTTTTTACTATCATTATCATTATCATTTTTATCCTCATTATCACTAGATTAATCATTATCATTATAATTGTTATTATCATTGTTATTATTAGCAATCGTCATCATTACTATTATTATTATTATCATTATTATTATCATTATTATTATCATTATCTTTAG
>BOPN01000135.1:20000-30000 GCA_017312705.2 Penaeus japonicus
GTGTGTATGTATATATGTATATACATATATATATATATATATATATACCTGTATATATATATATATATATATACATATGTATACATATAAATATACATATATATGACATGTATATATATACAAACACACATATATACAAACGTATACACACACACAGACAAACAGAATCAAACACAAACCCAATGTTGCACAATGCAATCACCATCTGTCACCTCGGCGACAGATGGCGCTGCTCGGTGTATCTCTTTAACGCCATGATGTATTTGCAGCGCCCTCTGCCGAAGGAATTTTCGTCCGGAGCATTTTGGGCGCCGTGTGATTGATTTAATGGCGCGAGAGCTAATGGGTCAGCACGAGACTAATGGTCGACGTTCGTGCCTGCAGATACATTTCGGTTTGGGATCGATAATAGGCGTAATGGACGTGTTTTGTGATGGACAATTTTTTTTCTGGATTTTTGAGTGGGGGGGTGGGGTAGGGGGGTGGGGGTAGGGGGTGGGAGTTGGTGCTGGCTAGCCCGGTTTGCCGCTTTAAGGAGATAATGAGATGTTGTTGTGCTCTTGCTACTCACGTGCTTGGTATTTTCGTTCAGATTAGGGCTGGAAAATTTTATCTTGGGGGTGCGCAATGATTTCATAATATATGATATCCTTAGGATATACGCACACACACACATACACTCACGAACACACACACACACAAACACACACATACATTTTTTCTCTTCTTCTTCTTTTTTTTTCTCTCTCTCCTTCTCCTTCTTCCCCTTTTCTCCCTCCTTTCCCTCGTCCATCCTTGCCAAGTGATAAGAAATCATTCCGACTTCGTTTTCGCGCCGGTATCACTCTTGCTTTTTCTCTGTCTTCCGAGTTCTATTGCCTTTCTTATATTTCAGCAGCAGTAGCGTGTGTGTATGTGTGTGTGTGTGTGTGTGTGTCTGTGTGTGTGTTTTGTGTGTGTTTGTGTGTGTGTGTGTTTGTCTGTTGGTGTGTTTGTGTGTGTGTGTGTGTGTGTGTGTGTGTGTTTGTGTGTGTGTGTGTGTGTGTGATAGTGTTTGTGTGTGTGTGTGTATGTGTGTGTGTTTGTGTGTGTGTGTGTGTGTTTGTGTGTGTGATAGTGTTTGTTATGTGTACATCCTCCATTATCATTTCATCGGATTCTATTTTTATTTCGTCTATTTTAATTGTCACTCTCTCCTTTGTATTCCTCAAGACAGGAGATTTGTTTTTGGAAATAAAATAAATCAGCTGATATAAAAGTAATTATGAAAAAATCATATCGTGACAATAATCTATTACTGTCTCCATGTTACTATTCTTTCTTCGGTTTGTTATTCTTTGAGGTTGTTACTTGTTGCTTGTTATTCTTTGATTATTACGTCTTGTTCTATCTCTTTTCGTAGATGAGTAATGTCTGAGGAATTGCTGATTTTTTTTTCTTTGACTATTGATTGATCTGGTTTCAGTCGTGTTTTTACTATCATGAGTCTGCAATAGATCCATGCGGGGTCAACCAGAATAAGTCATTTGTTAAAGGTGTCCATGGGGAAAGAGAACTGATTTAAGCTAACAATCGGTTCTCTGGATTCATGAAATTTCAATAACAGGTTCTTGCGAACCGGTGCGAACTGGCTGAATCCCATTACTGCTTATATAAGTGTGTGTGTGTGTGCATTTATATGTGTATGTCTATGCATATATATATATATATGTATGAATATATAATTTTTACCAAAATGATAAAAGAATAGGAAAAAAGTAAATAAATAGACAAATCTTAAAAGATCGAAGCAAAACGTATAATACATTTAAACTAAACACACTTAGTAAGTCACAGTGTCACTCATCGATCTGACTCACGCATTCATGACTCATCTCTTGACCTGAATCTCTCACCCCAAAATATGAGATTATTGAGTGAATTACGGCAGAGTGACTAACGAAAGGTGACTCAAAAGGTGTGTCTTGTGGTCTACATGCTAGTATGTAGTGCGAGACCAGTGAAATACTGTCTCCATGTTACTATTCTTTCTTCGGTTTGTTATTCTTTGATGTTGTTACTTGTTGCTTGTTATTCTTTGATTATTACGTCTTGTTCTATCTCTTTTCGTAGATGAGTAATGTCTGAGGAATTGCTGATTTTTTTTTTCTTTGACTATTGATAGACTGAAGACGTTAGTTCGCAAAACTGTTATAATCTAATTAACACTGAACAGACAGTGTTCGGTTCCATCCGACGTCAAATCTGGTTTCAGTCGTGTTTTTACTATCATGAGTCTGTAATAGATCCATGCGGGGTCAACCAGAATAAGTCATTTGTTAAAGGTGTCCATGGGGAAAGAGAACTGATTTAAGCTAACAATCGGTTCTCTGGATTCATGAAATTTCAATAACAGGTTCCTGCGAACCGGTGCTAACTGGCTGATTCCCATTACTGCTTATATAAGTGTGTGTGTGTGCATTTATATGTGTATTTAGAATATGTTTCTACTAATTTCACCTGTGTCATTAATTTATTCAAGAAAAGACTATTTTGCTTTTGTTAGATTAGAATACGATTTCTTCAACATGTTTTTCATTACACTTATCAGTATGGTATATGATAGATTTAGTAACAGCAGACATACAGACACATATTGACAAATACACACACACACACACGCACACACACACACACACACACACACACACACACACACACACACACATATATATATATATATATATATATATATATATATATATATATGTGTGTGTGTGTGTGTGTGTGTGTGTGTGTGTGAGTGTGGTTGTGTGTGTTTATACATATTCATACATATATGATGGAATAATGCAGTAGCGCATTCTACATAGAAATACAAATGCCGTGACTCGAATCCGTTCTCCTAAAGGTGGCAGCGAAAGCGGACAAAACCAAACCAGCATTCCACCATACACACAGATACAACCTCGGTACCCTGGCATGGGATTTGAAGCCTTAAATCACTTCCACCGATTGCCCATTGTCCCTAAAACCTCAGCATGATGCTCCAGTGAGAGTATATAGGTAATTACCATGAGGCGAGTATAGATTCTGGTTCGATAATCGTTTTAGTGGGTCGTGCGTTCTGTGTGATTTAGGTTTTGTTCTCTTCTGCTGTTGCGTTTGTGGTGTTGGTTCGTGTGTGTGTGTGTGTGTGTTTGCTATCATTATCATTGTAGATGTCATCCTTATCAGCCCTCCTAATACTATTACTATTAACGGTGCAGATCAGTCTTGTTCAGCACCATAACGGCAGCAAACTTATCAGAATTCCTTACCCTAGTCTGGCGCAACATGTCTTCCACGTGTTAAATGAATGGGTCCAGAGCAAAAACGTTCGCGGATTCTTTTCTATAAACCTGTTAATATAAGCTCTTAATTTGTAATTGAAAGATTTTTCCTTCCAAAAATGATGGGCAAATGTGGAAGAAAGGAAATAGAAGAAAAAATCATTTTAATCGATATAAATTAGTAGAAGATTAGTTGTATTACCTAATATTACAACCCAAAATAACACATGCACATGTGCATGGGCAAATTCTTCGCACGAAAATAAATCCAGAATATCCTCAACAACAATATCATGATTAAGTCATATATTTACGATGGATATTCTTTTCCAGATTAATCCCTGAATTACGAAATAATAAGCAGGAAATCCTATCTATTTGTATTCCATTAGTGTAAACTTTCTCTAGTCAACTTGGAATCATGCTGGATAAAGTTTCGTAATGGAAATGAAGATATAAAGTATCTGGTGCACATACCAATCCTTACATCTATTTCCATTTATCCACCTCCATAAAACGTCTAGTTCGCGGTGGATTATGTGTGTGTGAGTGCCGATGTGTGTGTGCAAAGTGTGTGGTTGTGTGTGTGTGTGTGTGTGTGCGTGTGTGTGTGTGTGTGTGTGTGTGTGTGCGTGTGTGTGTGTGTGTGTGTGACCTACAATATCTAACTTTACAACCTAATCCTCTCAGTACTCAATTTCTTTCAATCACTCTACTCTTATTTCTCCCTTATTTTCTTCTCTCTATTTAGGGGCAGCCTCTTCATTCCTCTTCTCTCTCCAAATCACCACCCTCTCCCCCAGCCCATCCTCCCTTCCTCCCTCCCTTCCTCCTCCCTCCCTCCCTTCCTCCTCCTCCTCCCTCTCCCTCTCCCTCCTCCTCCTCCTCCTCCTCCCTCCCTCCCTCCCCTCCCTCCTCCCTCCCTCCTCCCTCCCTCCCTCCTCCCTCATGACTCCACCACCAACCCAGGGGTGGGGTCCTGCATCATTTCTCTCCCTGTCTCCCCAACGCTTATTGCTGCCTGTTGCTGCGACGTCCCCGATTAACTGCTCTGAACACCATACGCCCGCCAAGGTGAAAATACAATTTGAGGAGGAGTGAGCAATGCGAGGAGGCTAGTCACCTTTCGCAAGGACTCGTGTATACGTGCCAACCGGCGCAGGTAAGGGATCATAATACCTATCTAGTATGGCGGGCACACCAAGAAACAACTAACATTTCCATGTGTTAATTAATTTGTTTCCTTAATATATATATATATATATATATATATATATATATATATATATATATATATATATATATATATATATATATATATGTATGCATATATATATTATACATTATTATTATATTATTATTAATATCATCATCATCAATATCATCACATATGTATATATATATATATATATTATTATTATTATTATTATTATATTATTATTATATATATATTAATATTATGCATGTATGCACTATTAATACATCAATAATAATATTAATATTATTATTATTATTAATATCACTAATATATATTAATATTATTAATATATTATATATATATATTATTATATATATATATATATATATACATATATATATAAATATATATGTGTGTGTGTGTGTGTGCATACTGATCAATGTAAGGAATTGAGAATCTGCCAAAAAAATATTATATTTTCATGGCACACCAAGGAGACTGCAGGGCATACTATAGCAGCCATGGCAAAACTTTGGGGGAATCACTGGTCTAGTCTGTTCATTGTTGTCTCCCCTTTACTATTGTTTTGTTCTTCTGTCTGTCTGTGTGCTCTCTCTCTTCTCTCTCTCTCTCTCTCTCTCTCTCTCTCTCTCTCTCTCTCTCCACCCTCTCTCTCTCTCTCTCTCTCTCTTCTTCTCCCCTCTCTCTCGTCCCCCGTCTCCTCTCATCTCTACCTTCTCCTTCCTCCTGTAATCAGTGCATATCTTCAACAAGTCTCAAAGAAGAGTCTTTAATAGAAGATCGGCAACCACCGTACACGATAATGAAAGAGCAGTGCAAAACCGTCACGGAAAAATTTGCCGTGCCATGGAATAAACGCGTTTTCTCCTCGGAAACTTAGATTTTTTTCTCTGCATTTTCCTTCAGATTGGTGTTTTGACAATCATTATCATTCTTGTTTCGTTATAATACAAGGTTTCTTCTGATATTATAGATTTGAAGTTTACTGTAGAAATTAGGTTATTATTATAACTGTTATTATCATTTATTATCATCACATATAGCTTTATTACTATCATCATCAACGTCATCATCATCATTATCATAATGATCATTATTATCCTTTTATCACTCATCTTAATCTTTTTTTCTTCTTTCATTAGACGTGAAATTAAGCAATCGTTTCCAATGGTGAAAAAAATAAATAAATAAATAAAATAAAAAATTATGGCGAAAACACATGCCGCGGAAACACAAGGTCAGTTGCTTTTGCAATAGTAAAATGAAACCATGGTAACCATTACAATAAGGAATGCAAGTTTTTATTCCAGTTTGCATTTTATCTTTTCATTTAACTCGCAGGATCCCTTTTTCCCTGGGTATAGTGCTCCCGATTTGCAGTTCGATTATTCTATGGATATCCAGTCCACATTTTTGGAAATTTTTGTATTTTTTTCTTCCTTTTTTAAGTCGTTCCGGTTGTACGTTCCATCGTCATCATCATCATTATCATTATTTTCACGACCACCATCATCATCCTCTTGCTACTCTCCTTCTCCTTAGCATCTCTCCATCCCCCTTTCTTTCTTCCTTCTTTTCTCTCTGTTCACCCATTCATCTATCTAACTCCTTCTCTTCCTCTTACCTACCTATCTATCTCCTCTCTCTTCTCCCCCTCATTCATTCATCTACTCATCTATCTATCTATCTATCTATCTATTTCTCTCTCTCTCTTCTCTCTTCTCTCTCTATCTATCTATCTATCTATCTATCTATCTATCTCTTTCTCTCTCTATCTCTCTCTCTCTCTCTCTCCTCTTCCTCTCCTCTCTGTCCGTCCCCTGTCTCTCTCCCCTCTCGCCTGCCCCTCCTCTTCACTTCACTGCTCACTAACTTCACTCACGACTCTTCTTCCTCTCTCTCTCTCTCTCTCTCTCTCTCTCTCTCTCTCTCTCTCTCTCTCTCTCTCTCTGCCATAATGCAATACCATCGAGGCCCATCTTCCATACGTAAGGCCGGCTCGACCTCTGGGGGCCCTGCAGCAGGACAGCCCATAGCCATAACTATACACTGCTTTCGTTTCCTTTTCAAATAATTCTCTTCTCTTCCTATTTTTTCCTTCTTTCTTTTCCTTGATCAAACGCATTTTATTTTGTTGGATACCATACGTGCAAACGCAAATTTCTCCTTCTTCAAAGGGGGTCATTCTTGCGTAGTGTGAATGTTAAATCATTTATCAGCCTTTGAAGATTCGCCCAGTCTGAAAATCGGATACTCTAAATGTATCATCTTTAAAGCTAGATCTTTTTTCTTTTTTCTTTTTATACTCCGGCCGAGAGTATAAAGTGAAAGTGAGGGTCGTCATTTTAATTTTCAACTCTGCGTTTTTCTTTTCGCCGTTCTGCGTATTGTTATCACAGCTCATGGTCCTTATCATCATTGGCTGCCATAATATTATTAATTCCATTGTCGTTATCCTCATTGTCTTCATTATTGTCATCATTACTGCTGTCATCATTATCATTCCTACTATTATCATAATCATCATATTATTATAACTATTATCGTTATCAGGATCATAATGATTTATCAATCTAGTTGTCTAGATGTATGCAATCACATTAAAAGCATGCCATCTATTATCGTATATATATGTATATATATATATATATATATATATATATATATATATATATATATATATATATATATATATATGAATATATAGATATGAATATAGAGAAACTGATAATAATACATACATACATATATATATATATATATATATATATATATATATATATATATATATATATATATATATATATATATATATATATATATACATATACACATATATACTTATATATATACATATATATATATATATATATATATATATATATATATTATTAAGGTTATTATACGGACAGAATATTTCTCTCAAACACCAAGAAATAACACGAACATAAGTACAAAAGTTTGAAGTAGAAAAAATAAAAGAAAAGATCTGTCGAAAAAAAGACGTCTGCTTCGATTTGGCGCGAAATATCTCTTCAAATGTGGAGTGAAAAGGGAAGAGGAAGAGGCGAGAGGAGGAAGAGGGAGAGGCGAGAAGAGGAAGAAAGAGGGGGGAAGGAGGAGTAGGAAGAGAGAGGGTGAAAGGAGGAGGAGGAAGAGAGAGGGTGAAAGAAGGAGGAGGAAGAGAGAGGGGGAAAGGAGGAGGAGGAAGAGAGAGGGTGAAAGAAGGAGGAGGAAGAAAGAGGGAGAAAGGAGGAGGAGGAAGAGGGAGGGGGAAAGGTGGAGGAAGAAGAAAGAGGTGAAAAGGAGGAGGGAATGGCGAAAACAGGGAAGGGGAGGGGATAGGAAAAGGAGGTAGAGGAAGAAGTAGAAGAAGAAGAAAGAGGGAGGAGAAACGGACGAAGAGGAAGGTGAAGGGGGAGTGAAAGGCAAAAGGAGGAACAGGAGGGAAGAGGAGGAGATGGAGAAAGATTAGGATAGATGAGAAAGAAAGAGAAGGCGTAAGAGGAGGAGGAGAAAGTGGAAGATGAGTAAGGGAGAGGAGGAGGAAGAGGAAGAGAAAGAAGGAGGAGGTGGAGATGGATGAGGAGGAGAAAGAGGCGAGGAGCAAGAGAGGGGGAGGAATGAGGGCGAGAGTGATGAGGCGTGACGGCCATTCACGAGGAAAGAGGGAGAGGGGGAGAGAGGAAAAATGAGAGAGTCATCTGAAGAGGAGGATGGAAAAGGGGAAAAGGGGAGTGCGGACAATGGAAAAGGGATCCATGATGATTGCAATACGAAGGGAAAGAAGGAAAAAAATGTACTGAGGGAAGCAGGCCTAAAAGATACCTTCTTTCCTAAATATATTATTTTTGCGCAGAACTATGATGGTAGTTATAGAAGTAGTAGTAGTGATAACAATAACAAAAACGATAACAAGAGCGCAACAGACCCAACAAAAACAATAAAGTAAGTTCTTATCATCACAAACACTCATTATTAATAGCATTACCATGATTACAACAACAACAAATCATTACCGTGATGATAATTATAATAATCCTAGCAAATAAGGATCCTAGCAATAATGAGAATGAGAATGAAGATGAAAATGCCTCGCAATCAAAACACACGTAAACTTCCTTTTCCTTCTCGCCATAAAATTAGTCTCACTGTTTTATGATTCCACTTATTACATTACGTCTTCAAGGTTTCCACAAGGGTGTGTTTTGGGACCCACGTTGTTTATGCTTCTGTGGATGGGAATCATGCTGGAGACTGCAATACGTTACTCCTTTGCACATATGAGGCAACGTTTGACTTTATATATAAACATATGTCTTATGAATCTAGCTAATAATAATATTCTTTGCAATCATAACGGGTTTCATAATTCTTCAGCCTTAATTAAGTCTTACTTAGGTATTTTCTTTACTTGGGGTAAAATACTGCAATAAATAATTATATAATGATGATGATGGTGATGATACTAATATTGATGATAATGATAATGATATTACTGCTTCTAAGGATGGTAATGATAATGATGATAATAATAATAATAATAATAATAACAATGACAACAGCAAAAATAATAATGATATTTATAATGTTAATGATGATTATGATTATAATGATTATGATAACAATAATAATTATAATGATTATGATAATAACAATAATAATTATAATGATAATGATAAAGATAATGGCAACAATAATAATAACAATAACAATGATAATAGCAATAACTATGATGATAATGATAACAAGGAAAAAATCAAAATGCTGATTATGATACTGATTATCATCATCATTATCGTTATTATTAGAATGGCAAGTTAATGATGATAGTAAAGAAATATAATAATGATGGTGATAATGATAATGATAAACCATTATCTTCATCATACTATTAGCAACAAAATTAAATAATGATAAAAATGATAATGATATTCATCATCCTCAACATATTAATAACAGTAATAGAAATTATAATGATTTTTAGAACAATAATGATAATGATAATTTTAATGATGATAATGATAACAGCAACAACACAAAAATCATAATAATAGTATTGATAATGACAACAATGATAATAATAACAATGATATTGAAGATACTGGTAATGATTATAATGATAATCATAATAATAATTATATTACTGATAGCGATAACAAAAACAGTGTAAATAAGGATAATGGTAATAACTGTACCATAATAATAATACTAACAACGATAATGCCAAATATGGTAGTGGCAGTAGTCGCAGAAGTAATAATAATGATAACAGTAGTGCAGCATCTAACTGCAACAACAATACAAGATGACACATTGCTAATGGTTGCAACAACAAGAGTAATAATAGCAAATGATAAAATAATGATACCAGTAACAATCGCAATAAAACTATGAAAAATCTTCTAATCGTAGCAAGGATAAATTAACGCACCTACATACATGTACACACACACACAACGCACACTAA
>BOPN01000135.1:42500-45000 GCA_017312705.2 Penaeus japonicus
GGTGCCTTTAAGCGGAGCGATTTAACGAGATGAATGGGCGGGGAGGGGGAGGGGGGGGGGCAGGGCGCAGAGGAAGAGGAAATATAACTAGACAAAGGACAAGGAGACGGAGCAACGGGGGCGGAACAAAGAGAGGCAGAGAAACGAAGAGGAAGGGAAAAAATATGTTACGTTTTAAAAAGGAGAAAGGAAATGTGGCTAATATCCTGGGAGATGGAAAAGATCAGAAGATGCGCGAACCCGTTTCGGAAAATCTTCGCTGCTAACGATATCGTGACAGTGAATTAACCCTCCCCCCTCCATCCTTACCCCCCCCCCCCTTCCCCCATTCCCTCATTCCCCGCCCCAGCACAATAGCATCTCAGTTCTTCAGCACCAGAAAAGAATCACGCATCTGTCGCCTCCATTCTTGCTGTATACCGCTGAATCACCCCCCCCCCCCTCTCTCTACCTCCCTCCCCCTCAATCCCTCCCTCCCTCCACCTCCCTTTACACCAGGCCTCCTCTACTTCCTCGTACCCTCCTACCCCTAAGGACCCCAATCTTAGGATCCCCTCCCTCCTCCCTCCGACCCCCTCCGACCTCCTCCGACCCCCTCCGACCCCCTCGTGCCCTTCACAAGGTTCAACGTTCCTTCACTGTCCGTCCTGCGAAGCTCCTTTGGTTCCTCCGAGACGCCGAAGGACGCTGACCGCAACGAGACCCTCGATGGAACAGCGGCCGCGTTTCTTCAAGAGCGAGAATAAACAAATCAAAAACAAAATCGAAAAGAAGGAAAATCCGATGACATTGAACGATAGAGATTTCATAGAGTTTCGCGTAAGGTTGTAATAACAGTAAAGTGCGGTCTGGTATTTTGTGTTATTATTTCGGCAGGAGTGTAGTGGTAATAAATGACCACAGCCATTTGGCAACGTCACGGCCGAGTTGCCAAGTTCCCCGAGGATTGAACTCCCGTAACCCTTGGATGACGGGGCTCAGGCAGGGAAGACATCTGCGGTTCAGGTGTGACACACACACACACACACACACACACACACACACACACATACACGCACACACACAAAAACACACACACGCACACACACATACACCCACAGACACACACATACACATACACGCACACACATACACATTCACACACACATACACACACACAAGCACACACAAAAACACACACACATACACCCACAGACACACACACACACTCACACATACACACACAAACACACACACATACACCCACAGACACACACACACGCACTCACACACACAAACACCCACAGATACACACACACATAAACACACATACACACACATACACGCACACACACAAAAACACACACATACACCCACAGACACACACACAAAAACACACACATACACCCACAGACACACACACACGCACACACAAAAACACACACACATACACCCACAGACACACACACCCACATACACACACACGCACATACACACTCACACAAAAAAACACACACATACACCCACAGACACACACACGCACACACACATACACACACACAAACACACACATACATCCACAGACACACACACGCACACACACTCACACACACTAAAACACATACATACACCCACAGACACACACACATACACGCACACACACATACACACACATACACTTACACACATACACACAAGCATATGCACACAAAAACACACACACATACACCCACAGACACACATTCACACACACAAAAACACCCACACATACACCCACAGACACACACGCACACACACTCACACACACATACACCCACAGACACACACATGCACACACACAAAAACACACACACAGACACACACATGCACACACACAAAAACACACACACATTTACCCACACACACACACGCACACCCACACAAAAAACACACACACATACACCCACAGACACACACACACGCACACACACTCACACACACAAAAACACACATACACCCACAGACACACATACACACACATACATGCACACACACATACACATACACATTCACACACATACACACAAGCACACACACAAAAACACACACATACACCCACAGACACACACACGCACACACACTCACACACAAACACACACACATACACCCACAGACACACACACTCACACACACAAAAACACACATACACCCACAGACACACACACATACACACACATACACGCACACACATACACGCACACACATACACGCACACACATACACGCACACACACTCACACACACAAAAACACACACATACACCCACAGACACACACACTCACACACACAAAAACACACATTCACCCACAGACATACACACACGCTCACACACACAAAAACACACACATACACCCACAGACACACACACATGCACACACACACAAAAAAACACACACATACACCTACAGACACACACACAAAAACACACACAAAAACACACACACATACACCCACAGACACACACGCACACACAAAAAAAACAC
>BOPN01000135.1:55000-57500 GCA_017312705.2 Penaeus japonicus
AGCAATCGTTCCTCTCTTTGCTTTAATCCCTTCTCCCTAGTATCTCTCCCTTCGCTTCTTCCTCCTTTGCCCTCTGCACATCCCTCCCTCCCTCCCTCCCTACCATCCTTCCTTACTCCTTCCCAAAGCCCCCTCCCTCTTTGCCTTCCCTCGCCTCCTTCCTCCTTGCCTTCCCCCTTCCCCTGCCTCCTTGCCCCCCCTCCCCCTCCCTCCTCCTTGCCTCCCCCTCCCCTCCCTCCCTCCCCTCCCTCCCTCCCCCCTATCCTCCCTCCCTCCCTCCCTCCCCTCCCCTCCCTCCCTCCTTCCTTCCCCTCCCTCCCTCCCTCTCTCTCTCTCTCTCTCTCTCTCTCTCCTTCACTTTCTCTTACACCCGTATGTTTAAATCATCTCCATCATCGCCTTAAGGAAGAGACATAAGAACGATGTCAGTTTCCCGTTTCCGTAACCCTTCTTAATATCAACTTATTATCTTCCTTATCAGAGAAACACAACTTTTGCGGAATTGCTTTCTGCCGCCTGCCTTTGCATTACTGCACGGATCTCTATCCTCCGATTATTTCAACGATCTCTACAACCATCGTGATTAGAGAAACCGAATCATAGGCCTTTCGAATCCTCGTTTCAAAATTCATGCCCGGAAGAAGGGCGTGAAGGTCTTAGTGTAACAGATGGATCCTGGAGTTGTATTTAATTAACGTAGGATTTGATGGTCGGAATCTCCCATTGTCTTTTTATATCATATGACGCATTTCGTTTCTTTCGTTATCTGTTTGTTTTCTATGCATATTCGCCTCTTTTGTGTGTGTGTTTAAGAATTCAAATCGTTCTAATTTCATATTTGTTGGCTTTTATTTTCCGTTTCATGCTATTCCTCTTCTTTTCCTTATTTTTGTTCCTCTTCTTTCTTAGCCACTCTGATATTCCTCTTCCTTGACCTTGATGTATCTGCCTACCTCCTTTCTGTGTCCTGTTTACTTTGTCGCTTGTTTCTCTCCCCTGTCCTCCGTCTGCGCTCAACCTCCTCACTTGCTTTCATCGCCTTTTTCCCTTAATTGTTCTCTCTTTGCTACTCTCTTTGCTTTTTGAATTGATTTCTTCATCTATCTATTCCAGTTCTTCTATTTTTCCCGCGCACTAGCAATATATATATATAATATATATATATATATATATATATATATATATATATATATATATATATATATATATATATATATATATATATATATGTATATATATATATATACATATATATATATATATATATATATATATATATATATATATATATATATATATATATATGTATGTATATGTATATATATATATATATATATATATATATATATATATATATATATATATATATATATATATACATATACATACATATATATATATATATATATATATATATATATATATATATATATGTATATATATATATATATATATATATATATATATATATATATATATATATATATATATATATATATATATATATATATATATATATATATATATATATATATATATATATATATATATATATGTATATGTATATATATATATATATATTTATTTATTTATTTATTTATTTATTTATTTATTTATTTATTTATTTATCATAATACATAGACAGATAGATAGATGGATAGATAGACAGGTGGATATGTATATATCTATATTTTTCACACACACACACACCTCCCCCTTCTCCTCCTCTTCTTACCTCTCTTTCCCCTCCCTCCCCTTCCTCCTCCTCCTCATCATCATCCTCTTCCTCTTATTCTCCTCTCTCCCTCCTGTTCTCCCTCTTCTTCCTCCTCCTCATCTTCTTCTTCTCTCACTCTCCTATCCCCCTTCCTCCTCCTCCTCCTCCTCTTCTTCTTCTTCCTCCCTTTCCCTTCCCTCCTTCCTCTTCCTCCTCCTCCTCCTTCTCTTTTTCCCTCTCCCTCCTGCTCTCTCTCTCTTCCTCCTCCTCCTCCTCCTTCTCTTCTTCTTCTCTCTCCCTCCTACCCCCCCTCTTCCTCCTCCTCCTCTTCTTCTTCCCTTTCCCTTCCCCCCCTCCCTCCTCCTCCTCCTCCTCCTCCTCCTCCTTCTCTTCTTCCTCCCTTTCCCTCCTGTTCCCCCTCCTCCTCCTCCTCCTCTTCCTCTTATTCTTCTCTCTCCCTCCTATTCCCCCTCTTCTTCCTCCTCCTCATCTTTTTCTCTCTTCTTCCTCCTCCTCTTTCTCTTCTTCCCTCCCCCTCCGTCCTATTCCCCCTCTTCCTCCTCCTCCTCCTCTTTTTTCTTCCCTCCCCCTCATCCCCCTCTTCTCCCCCCTCCTCCTGCGGAAACGGACAAATGGCGAGCCCCGACGCAAGGAAGGCTCTCGCTCTCTCAATCCATCATATTTGCTTGATCGTGGTGAGAAAGACAGATGGCGCTAGAGAGAGAGAGAGAGAGAGAGAGAGAGAGAGAGAGAGAGAGAGAGAGAGAGAGAGAGAGAGAGAGA
>BOPN01000135.1:70000-72500 GCA_017312705.2 Penaeus japonicus
TATATATATATATATATATATATATATACATATATATATATATATATATATATATATATATATATATATATATATATATATATATGTAGGTATATATATATATGTATATATATATATATATATATATATATATATATATATATATATACATATACATATATATATATATATATATATATATATATATATATATATTTATATATGTATATATATATGTATATGTATATATATATATATATATATATATATATATATATATATATATATATATATATATATATATATGTATATATATATGTATATATATATATATATATATATACATATATATATATATATATATATATATATATATATATATATATATATATATATATATATATATATATATATATATATATATATATATATATATATATATATATATATATATATATGTATATATATATGTATATGTATATATATATATATATATATATATATATATATATACATATATATATATATATATATATATATATATATATATATGTATATACATATATATATATATATATATATATATATATATATATATATATATATATATATATATATATATATATTATATATATATATATATATATATATACATATATATATATATATATATATGTATGTATATATATATATATATATATATATATATATATATATATATATATATGTATGTATGTATACATATATATATATATATATATATATATATATATATATATATATGTATGTATATATATATATATATATATATATATATATATATATATATATATATATATATGTGTGTGTATATGTATGTATATATATATATATATATATATATATATATATATATATATATATATATATATATATATATATATATATATGTATATATATATATATATATATATATATATATATATATATATATATACATATATGTATATATATACAGAGAGAGATATATACATATCTATCTATCTATATATATATCTATATATATATATATATATATATATATATATATATATATATTTATATATATGTGTGTGTGTGTATAGGTATGTTACTTTATCTATTTATCTATTTATCTAGTAAACAATCATCTATCAAGAGCCTTGCTTCCCTGATCGTATTTTTATGCAAAGTGGTTTTTCATATTTCCCGAAAGCGTTGAAAGCGGATTGTTTATTCATTTATTTAAATGCTTAATGATAAGAATCGTCTGATCTTGGTGAGATGTTTGTTTTCTCTTTTTCCTTTTGAAGTGTTTTTGTCTTGACTAAATCTTATTTTTACTTTTATCTTATTTTCTTTTTTTTATCTAAATTTTATTTTTACTTTCATCTTATTTCTATTTTATTTTTTCCTATTTTATCTATGAAGTCACAACATTCTGCTTTGCATTCACATGCTGAGTTTTCCTTGTTCCGGATCAAACCATGGGTCGTTTATATGAAATGCAGCTGATGAGGGTTAATCGTGGATTTTATTTGTTATGATTTAGATCTTAAAACTTTTAAGGTCCGGTACGCATAAGCGAGCGCGGGAGTGTCTGTGTGTATGTGTGTGTGTGTGTGTGTGTGAATATGAATATCATATGTATAAGATATTTATATGTATATGTATATGCATATGTATATATATGAGTATGAATATGCGTGTGTGAGTGTGTGTGTATATATATACATACATATATACATACATATATATATATATATATATATATATATATATATATATATATATGTGTGTGTGTGTGTGTGTGTGTGTGTGTGTGTGTGTGTGTGTGTGTGTGTGTGTGTGTGTGTGTGTGTATGTATGTATGTATATACACACACACACACGATTTTATGAATGGCCTCATCGTCAATATAATTTCGCGACCCGAGTCCGCAGATCGATCCGCCTCAACCCGGGTCGCCCTCTTACTTAACGCGAGTGATTTACGGGCGAAGCTTGAAGAGAAATTTCCCTCCAGCCTCTCCTTGGTTCCCGAGGGATTTTTCCCTTGCAGATCATGCCAAGACAACTGGAAGGAGAGGAATGGGGAAGTCTGCGGGGGCGAAAAGGAGATGGTGTGTGAGGGAGCGAGAGGAGATGAAGGAAGAGAGATGGGAGGATGGAAAGAGGGAGAGAGGTGGGGGGAGTAAGAGAGAAAGAGAGATGGGAGGATGAAAAGAGGAAGAAAGGTGAGGGGAGTAAGAGAGAAAGAGAGTAAGAGAGAGAGAGAGAGAGAGAGAGAGAGTAAGAGAGAGAGAAAGAGATAGAGAGAGAAAGAGAGAGAGAGAATAAGAGAGAGAGAGAGAGTAAAACAGAGAGAGAAAGAGAAACAAAGAAAGAGAGAGAGAAAGAGAAACAGACAAAGAAAGAAAGAAAAGAACACATACACAGACACCCAACTACCCAAAAAGAAACAAGAAAAAAAATCACAAAAACGGAGGGAGGCAAGAGAGAGAAGAGGAATGACTCACATTAC
>BOPN01000135.1:85000-87500 GCA_017312705.2 Penaeus japonicus
ATGAGTTGCCTTAGGTGTACATTCTCGATTACTACTTCTAGTACCTCGCCCTGTACTTGTATTTGTTCAATTGGGGTTTGACTGTTGAACATGACTGTAGTCTCTTTCATGTTCATTTTAAGCCCAACCTTCCAACATTCCCTGCTCAAATCGCTTAATAATTGCTTTAGTTCATTTGCCGACACGCCGAAAAGAACAATGTCACTTGCAAATATTAGATTGCTTAATTGTTCATCCCTTATTTCAATTCCTCTCTCCTTCCAATCTAGCTTCTTGAATATTTCATCTCCCCGAAGCTGTAAACAGGTTTGGTGACATGGTGTCGCCCTGCTTGACACTTGTTTTATTAGTATTTTATCGTTTTCTGCGTGGATTTTAATGGTCGTCGGTCCATCTCTATATATACTCCAATAATCTACAATATATTTCCTCTGTTCATTCTTTACAAATAGCATCTAGTACTGCAGATATTTGTGCCGAGTCGAATGCCTTTTCGTAATCTACGAATGCCATACACAGAGGCTTCATTCGTTTGTTTTCTCCCTTATTTGGGCTAGTGTGTGGATACGGTCTGTAGTTGAGAATCCGATGTGGATCCCTGCTTGTTTTGAATCTAATGTATCAGTGATGCGGGCTGTTATGATATTGTGAACAGTTAATGGAGTACTGAAAGGAGGCTTAAAGGTCGGTAATTCTTTAGGTCCCCCTATTTGTGTATCCAAATTATTATTGCGTTTTTACCGTTACCGAGTTTTACCGTCGCTTAGACATTTGTAAACAAGATTGGCTAGTTTTACTGCCGCACTCTCTCCTGCATCTTGAATATGATCTACACTAATGCCTATTTTCATGCCTTTTAGTCCTCTTTTTATTTCCTCTTTCGTAATGCTTGGGACGTCTCCAATTGTTGTGTTTGCCTCCATTCGTGGTTGATCATTCGGGTGCTATAAGTCGCAACAGAAGTCATTTACTACTTTGATAATTTCATTTTTACTGTGTGTCACCTCTCCATTGGGTTTCGTTACTGCACACATTTGGTTTTCCCCTATTCCGAGACTCCTTTTTGCTGTCTTAACGCTGGTGCCTGAAAGCAAATTCTATTTTGACTCTGATTGGTGATATTTTCATGTCCCTACGCTGATTCATAAGCTTTTTTGTTTCTACCGAAAGCTTACTGAACTTTTCTTTTTCGTTTTTACCGCTTCCTTTATCATATCACTGAATTGGTCGTTCATTTGGTCTATGTCAAGATTTTCCTCGAGAACTGAGTATCTGTTCCGGATGTCATGACTAAATTCTGTCTAAATTCTTGGTGTTAGTTAGATTAACGAGTGGTTCTTTATGAGCTTATTCCGTTCCCTTCTCAGCTGTAACTTATCTCGATTTCTGACCAGTCTATGATAACGCTCACGTCTTGTATAATATAGCGCCTGTTGGTGATTATGAAGTCAATCTCGTTTTTAATGCCGGATGGCGATTTCCATGTCCATTTCCTCCCGGGTCTTTTTTTGAAGAATGTATTCATAATTTGAGGGGTCGAGTTTCGGTGAATTCCATAAGCGTTTGCCCTCTCTCATTTCTGGTGCCTATTCCATGTTTCCCAATTGAGGTTTTCCCTTCTCCCCTTTTTCCTATCGTTCAGATCACTCATAATCACGATATAATGAGTTGATTGGGTTTTTGCTCCATCGGTAGCTGCTTGTACACACACACACACACACACACACACACATATATATATATATATATATATATATATATATATATATATATATATATATATATATATATATATATATATATATATATATATATATAAAATTTCATATATATACACACACGTACACGCTTGCAGACACTCACAGGATCCTATTTTTCCATTTCAGTGTTGTCAGCCGCGGACCTCGTGACGGTGACGTTGGTACTTCTGAGCGGGCTGGCCAGGGGCGTGTGGCGGGATTCCTTCTCCTGGCGGTGCTTCGACGCCTTCGTGCATCTCCCCGTGGGTAAGGAAAAGAGGGAGAGAGAGAGAAAGACAGAGAAAAGAGAGAGAGAGAGAGAGAGAGAGAGAGAGAGAGAGAGAGAGAGAGAGAGAGAGAGAGAGAGAGAGAGAGAGAGAGGATGGGAGGGAAGGAAGGAGGGAGGGAGGGAGGGAGAGAGAGAGAGAGAGAGAGAGAGAGAGAGAGAGAGAGAGAGAGAGAGAGAGAGAGAGAGAGAGAGAGAGAGAGAGAGAGAGAGAGAGAGAGAGAGAGAGAGAGAGAGGAAGAGAGAGAGAGAGAGAGAGAGAGAGAGATAAAGAAAGAGAGCGAGAGAGAGAGAGAAAACAAAAAGTGGAGAATAGGTGGATAGACAGACGGAGAAACAGAAAGACAGAGAGAGACCGACAGCAAGAAGAAATCTATCAGATATAAATACATCTAACAGTTTTAGATTGACGTAATCATCAGCTTGATAATCAATATCGATAAAAAGCAATAGATTAAAAGGAACAACAAAATTT
>BOPN01000135.1:95000-97500 GCA_017312705.2 Penaeus japonicus
TGGATGAACATGTTTGATCTCTCTCTCTCTCTCTCTCTCTCTCTCTCTCTCTCTCTCTCTCTCTCTCTCTCTCTCTCTCTTTCCATTTCACTAGGATAGTTGCATTCCCACAGGCACACGCTTGACGCACATATTGATAGTGATGAGAATACAGTAATAACAATGATAACGATAATGGCAAGGATGATAGTGATGATGATGGGGCTGGTGATAATGATAATGATAATAATAATGATAATGTTGAAGATGATGATAATCATAAGGATATTGATAATGATGATAATGGTATTACTGCAGTAATGATAATAATTATATTATATATAAAAAGATGATAATGATAGTAAGAATAGCAATAATATCAATAACAATAATAACGATAATGTCAAAAATGATAATAATTATGTAAATGATGATAATGAAAACGATAGAAATAGTAACAATAATGATGATAATAATGATAGCCATACTGGTAATAGCAATGATAATGATAATGATAATAATGATAGTGAGGAATGATAATAATGATAATAACCATTATGATAATTATGATTATAAGAATAATAATTATGAGAATAATGAAAATGATTATAAGGATAATGATAATTACAAAAATGAAAGTAATGATACTGATTATAATGATGATAATGATCATGCTGCTGATGATATCAGAAATAATGACAAGTAATTATAATCATTATCATAATTATGATTACTAGCATTATCAATCATGATAATGCTAATACTGATAATGATAATAGCAACAGTTGAAACAAGGGATATATATATATATATATATATATATATATATATATATATATATATATATATGATAATGATAATCAAAGACAAAAATAATGATAATGAATATAGTGTTAAGAATAGTAATGATAATGATAATCATGATGATAATGATAATGATGATAACAACAATAATAAGGATTATAAAGACAAAAACAATAAAAATGATTATGATGATAATGCTAGAAATAATAATGATAATCATCGGGGGTGGGGGGAGCTTTGAAAAATAATGACGCTCAAAATAAGAGAAAAAAATGAAATGATAAATCCACTGTTTTTGCGAATTATGATAATCTTTGATTAATATATGAATGAAAATTCCATTATTACTATCATTACATCCTATCTATCTGTGAGTGTGTATGTGTGTGTGTGTATGCGTATGTGCGTGTGTGTGATCATAACCAGGCTTACCAATCCCATCAGCATCAACGGCGTCTCACGTGGGTGTTGGTAGCCATGATCGGGAGCTTCTTCATCGGGGAATTCCCGACTCACGTCGCCTCTCGCGCCTCGGCCACGTCGCTCCTGTTCCCTGGGCGGCCGGAACGCCTCAACACGCCCGGATTCAGGTGTGGCGAGTGGCGAGCCCTTGGGAGAAAGGTGTATCTTTTGTGTTTTCCTTTGCTGTGCGATTGGCTGGGTGTTGGAAAAAATGTGTATTTTCATTTGCTGTGTTGTTGGCTGGGTGTTGGGAAAAGTGTATGTCTTTGCTGTGTTGTCGGCTGGGTGTTGGAAAAAGTGTCTTTCTTTGCTGTGGTGTTGGCTGGGTGTTGGAAAAAGTGTCTTTCTTTGCTGTGGTGTTGGCTGGGTGTTGGAAAAAGTGTCTTTCTTTGCTGTGGTGTTGGCTGGGTGTTGGGAAAAGTGTCTTTCTTTGCTGTGCTGTTGGCTGGGTGTTGGGAAAAGTGTCTTTCTTTGCTGTTCTGTTGGCTGGGTGTTGGGAAAAGTGTCTTTCTTTGCTGTTCTGTTGGCTGGGTGTTGGGAAAAGTGTCTTTCTTTGCTGTGCTGTTGGCTGGGTGTTGGGAAAAGTGTCTTTCTTTGCTGTGCTGTTGGCTGGGTGTTGGGAAAAGTGTCTTTCTTTGCTGTGCTGTTGGCTGGGTGTTGGGAAAAAGTGTCTTTCTTTGCTGTGGTGTTGGCTGGGTGTTGGAAAAAGTGTCTTTCTTTGCTGTGGTGTTGGCTGGGTGTTGGAAAAAAAAGTGTCTTTCTTTGCTGTATCCTTGGCCGTTTTGAGTTTGATGTTGTCTGGGTTTTGGAAAAAAAGGTGTACACATACACATACATACACATATACACACACTCATAGAGTGATAGATAATAACACAAATGAACTGATAGATAGACTGTTTGCTAGATCAGTACATAGACAGACAGAGAGACTAGAAATAGATAGATAAGTAAATAGATATTGATAGATAGTTAGATGAAAAGAAATATGATGATAAAATGATAATAGATGAAAATAATCCAACTTGAGAGGAAACTGTGTGTATTTGTGTGTGTGTGTCCGTGTGCGTGTGTGTGCGTCCGCGTGCGTGTGTGTTTGTGTGTGTGTGTACGTCCGTGTGTGTGTGTGTGTTTGCGTCCGTGTGTGTTTGTGTGTGTATGCATGTGTAAGTGACATCGGAGAAGCACTAACTCTATATAATAAGATGCTATTTTTTGTAATATACGTTGGTGAAGTAACACAAGAGTAATGAAC
>BOPN01000135.1:130000-135000 GCA_017312705.2 Penaeus japonicus
CATCTCTCTATCTATCTTTGTTTTTTTCCCTCTCTCTTTCTTCCACTGCGAGTCTTTACTCCGGGAGCTGTCACTCACATTTACTTCCTGGAGCGAGCATTGAAACGCGCTTCTGATTTCCCTTGGTTTGTTCAGGAGTGTGACCTCACATAGCTATTGGTGCCAAGAGAGCAAGTCCCCCCCCCCCACCCCCAACCCCGCGCGGTGACCTTGTGACCCTCCCCAGACGGACTAGATCAAGCATTGGTGTCGGTGTGACCTAGTCCGGAGGCGGCAGGTCAGAAGGGAGATGACTTTCCTACCGTGGAGACTGGCGGACTTTGCTGGAGATTTGGCCCAACTTCATGTCAGTCCAGGTCAAGATTGGAATCGTGACCCTATTTTCTCTTTTTTCCTCCTATATGATAATGATAGAATCGTGCGTAGGGGTCTTCTTGGACTTGTCTGACACTCTCTCTTCCTCCCTTCCTCCCTCTCCCTCTCCCTCTCCCTCTCCCTCTCTCTCTCTCTCTCTCTCTCTCTCTCTCTCTCTCTCTCTCTCTCTCTCTCTCTCTCTCTCTCCCTCTCTCTCTCTCTCCTTCTCACTCTCTCTCGCACAAACACACATATCATTATGTATGTGTGTGAAATCTATCAAACTGGCAAAATGCAAAATTATGAAAACGCTATGGCTGCACAATCCCACAGACTGTATATAATTATCCGTCACAATAGCCCTTTCAGCACATGGGTAAAGACAAAACAAAACCACACACACACTATATATTTTTTACTTTCCATCAAATCACAGGGGAAAAATAATGGTAACACAGGAAATAACAGGACACAGAAACAATAATAGTAACACAGGAAGAATGACAGAAATAATAATAGTAACACGGGAAGAATGACAGAAACAATAATAGTCACACGGGAAGAATAAGAGAAACATAGAAACAATACCAGTAACACAAGAAGAATTATAATCACGCAAAAATAAAACTCGAAATGATAATAAAATATAATGAATCACGGCTGCATATCCTTGCCCTCTGCTCCATCACCTGCGCGCAAACCTGATGGCGATTGGCGCGTCGGGCATCATGTTCAGCCTGAGGACCTGCCCGATGGCGCCCCCAGCCCCCTCAGGTGTCCCCGCTCCATCTGAAGGCTTTCACAACCTGCAGGGGAGGTCGTGTTTTCAAAATACAATAGGAGCTGTGAATGAGAATAATTTGAGAGGGAGGCTGAAGGGAGGGAGGGAGGGAGGGAGGGGAGGGAGGGAGGGAGGGAGGGAGGGAGGGAGGGAGGGAGGGAGGGAGGAGGGAGAGGAGAGGAGGAGGAGAGAGAGAGAGAGAGAGAGAGAGAGAGAGAAAAAAAGAACCGTATAGATATATATACAAAACAAAAACACTATCACACAAAAAAAATAACGTAACTAAAAACCCAGAAATTACATATAGGCAACCCGTAATAATGATATAAAGGAAAAGAGAAGCTATTGAGGAAGCGGGAACAGGAGGGAGAAAAAGGAGGGAGGAGGGAGGAGGGAGGGAGAGAAGGAGGGAGAAGAAGGAATGCTTAGTTCACATGTCATCCTCGGCTGGACAGGGACATCACCCGCGGCTACCTGTGTCCTTCCCTATTTTCTTTCTTTTTTTGTCTTTTTCTTTTAGTTTTTCTTTTTTTATTGTTTTTTTTTTATCATTTTCTGTTATTGTATCTTTCTCGATTTTTTTTTCATAATCTCTTCTTTGTTTCGCGTCATGATTGTTCTCTTTGTTATTATATAATTCTATTCATATGATGAACATAGCATTAATGGTAATTATGATAATGGTGAAGGTATGATCACAACACTATTACCAATATGTACAGCTTAAATACTGATTATAAAACTATGATGATGAAAATCATAATTATCATATGAACATAATAATCATCATGATAATGAAAATATCGGATAATGATAACAGTATTGATAATGATAACAATACTACTACTACTAATAATAATGATGATAATGCTATACATAGCGCATTGCATGTTTGCAGAGCGTAATGCACATGACTAACCTCAGAATATTGCCATAATAATCTTTATAAAAGTGGTATCGCAAGGGATATATTTCATCTTCTGTATTACTTATATGATTATACAGCATACGATACAAAATAAAAACGATTGATCAGATATGAAATCAATCAGAATGTTGCATGATTAAGCGGTCATACTCTCGATTATATTAGCCATTGACAACGCTAGTAGTCGCAAGTATATATGTCAGGTAAGTGCAAGACAATGACAGCTAGGCTAGCGGACGGTAAGTTGATTTACGTAGGTAGTGTGTGTGTGTGTGTGTGTTTGTGTGTGTGTGTGTGTGTGTGTGTGTGTGTGTGTGTGTGCGTGTGTGTGTGTGTGTGTGTGTGTGTGTGCGTGTGTGCGTGTGCGTGTGCGTGTGTGTGTGTGTGTGTGTGTGTGTGTGTGTGTGTGCGTGTGTGCGTGTGTGTGTGTGTGTGTGTGTGTGTGTGTGTGTGTGTGTGTGTGTGTGTGTGTGTGTGTGTGTGTGTGTGATTGATTGCCTGCGTGTGTGCGTGTCCTTCTGCATGTCCTGACGCGCACCAGCCGCCGCCGACTCACCCCGGCGGGCACATGGAAGCCGCAGAAGACCGCATCCTTCTGAATGACTCTGCTGCGCCCGCCCGCGGAAGGCCGCAGCCGCATCGCTTCCTGAACCACCGCTCGCATGTACGCCAGGCCCTGCGGTGAGAGGAGGCCCAGGTCGTTGGCATTTTATTCTCTCTCTTTATCTAACTCTATCTCTATCTCTATATTTCTCTTTCCCTCTCTATCTTTCTCTCTCTCTCCCTCTTTCTTTCTTTCTCTCTCTTTCTCTTTCTCTTTCTCTCTCTTCTCTTCTCTTTCTCTTTCACTTTCACTTTCACTTTCTCTTTCTCTCTCTCTCTCTCTCTCTCTCTCTCTCTCTCTCTCTCTCTCTCTCTCTCTCTCTCCTTCCTCTTCTTTCCCTCTCTCTCTATTTCGCATTGATTCTCTCTCTTTCCTTCTTCTTCTTTCCCTCTCTCTCTCTCTCTTTATGTTTTCTTTCGCTTTGATTCTTTCTCTCTCTCTCTCTTTCTCTCTCTCCTTCTTTCCCTCTATCTCCAATTCGCATTGATTCTCTCTCTTTCCTTCTTCTTCTTTCCCTCTCTCTCTTTCTCTATTTTAAGTTTTCTTTCGCTTTGATTCTCTCTCTCTCTCCTTCTTTCTATCTCTCTTCTTCTTATTTCCCTTTCTCTCTCTATCTCTCTTTCCTTATGTTTTCTTTCACTTTGATTCTCTCTCTCTCTCCTTCTTTCTATCTCTCTTCTTCTTCTTTCCCTCTCTCCTCTTCTTCTTCTTCTTCTTCTTCTTCTTCTTCTTCTTCTTCTTCTTCTTCTTCTTCTTCTTCTTCTTAAGAGGAATCTTAATCAGGATAATGATCAGTATTGCAACGTATTTTTATTACTCTTGCATCGTTGTTGTTGTATTGTTCTTATATTCTTGTTTTATTGTGTAGGAATGAACGAAATTTGAGAAAATGTTGGAAAATAAAATGGAAAGAAAATATGCAGAGTACGAGAAAAGGAGGGGAGGAGGAGGAGGAAGAGGAGGAGGAAGAGGAAGAGGAAGGAGAAAGGAAGGAAGGAGGAGGAAGAAGAAGGAGGAAGGAAAGGAGGAGGAGAGGAGGAAGAAGAGGAAAGGAGGGAAGGGAGGAGGAAGAAGAAGGAAGGGAAGGAAGGAAGGAAGGAAGGAAGGAGGAAGGAAGGGAGGATGAAGGAGGAAGGAAGGAAGAGGAAAGAAGGAAGGAAGAAGGAAGAAGAAGGAGGAAGAAGAAGAGGAGGAGGAAGAGGAGAAAGAGGAGGAGGAGGAATAGAGGAGGAGAAGGAGGAAGAGGAGGAGAAGGAGGAGGAAGAGGAGAATAAGGAGGAGGAAGAGGAAGAGGAGGAGGAGGAGGAGGAGTAGGAGGAGGAGGAAGAAGAGGAGAAGGAGAGGGAGGAGGAGGAAGAGGAGGAGGAGAAGGAGGAAGAGGAGGAGGAGGAATAGGAGAAGGAGGAGGAGGAGGAGGAAGAGAAGGGAGATGAGGAAAAGAAGAGGAAGAGGGAGAGAAGGAGGAACAGGAGGAGGGGAGGGGGGGAGGAAGAGGAGGAGGAATAGGAGAAGGAGAAGGAGGATGAGGAGGAGAAGGAGGAGGAAGAGGAGAAGAAGGAGGAGGAGGAGGAGGAGGAGGAGGAGGAGGAGGAGGAGGAGGAGGAGGAGGAGGAGGAGGAGGAGGAGGAGGAGGAGGAGGAGGAGGAGGAGGAGGAGGAGGAGGAGGAGGAGGAGGAGGAGGAGGAGGAGGAGGAGGAGGAGGAGGAGAAGGAGGAGGAGGAGGAGGAGGAAGAGGAGGTGAAGGAGAAAGAGAAGGAGAAGGAGAAGGAGGAACAGGAGGAGGGGGAGGGGGGGGGGGAGAGTGGGAGGAGGAGGAGGAGAAGGAGAGGGAGAAGGGGGAGCAGGAGGAGGGGGAGGATTAAGAGAAGGAGGAGAAGGAGAAGGAGAGGATGAAGGAGAACAAGGAGGAGGAGGAGGAGGAGGAGGAGGAGAAGGAGGAGAGGATGAAGGAGAACAAGGAGGAGGAGGAGGAGAAAGAGTTAAAGAAGGAGAAGGAGAAGGAGAAGGAGAAGGAGAGAAAGAAGGGGGAGCAGGAGGAGGAAGAGGAGGAGGAGGAGGAGGAGGAGGAGGAGAAAGAGTTAAAGAGAAGGAGAAGGAGAAGGAGAGGAAGAAGAGGAAGCAGGAGGAGGAGAGAGGAGGAGGAGGAGGAGGAGGAGGAGGAGGAGGAGGAGGAGGAGGAGGAGGAGGAGGAGGAGGAGGAGGGGAGGGGAGGGGAGAAAGAGTTATAGAAGGAGAAGGGAGAAGGAGAGAAGAAGAAGGAAGGGAAGAGGACGAGGAAGAGGAGGAGGAGGAGGAGGAGGAGGAGGAGGAGGAGGAGGAGGAGGAGGAGGAGG
>BOPN01000135.1:152500-157500 GCA_017312705.2 Penaeus japonicus
TTTGCAGCTTTAAGTTTTCAAAAACAGTAATATCATATATTATTATTTCTTTGCCTGTTTAGTAAAAGCATGCCATTCTTTATACTAGTATACTGTGAAAAATATTTTCAATTACACATTTTGTACTTGTTTATATTCTGATGCTTAAAGTATGTACCAAAGATCATTGATAATTGTATGATTTGTACAACTTGTGTTGTACAAATTTTCATGTAGGTAATTGCAGGTTTAAAATACAAAATAGGGAGTTCTCACCATTGAAAAGGATTTAAAGTGCTTCTATTTATCAGTATCTGTAATCTTTTTTAATATAAATATTTGTTTTCATCTTACAGTCATCAGCAGAGAATGGAGTGAAAAGGAAGCTTGACAGAAAACCCATCACTAGGCTGTGGTTTGCAACTGCTTTTTATTATTCATTACAAGAAAACAAATGGAGAATAGCAAGTAAGTAGGATATGGAAAGAAAATGTCAAGATTTTTAGGCAGCTCTATAGTTCAGTGAAGGAGATAATTTGGCAAGGGCATTGGGAATGGAGGAAGGTGTATGTTGAAAAATAAATTTACATAAAATTGTCCATAAATTTTTAATCATACATTATTTCAGAAAATTTCAAAATTTAAATTAGATGATGTCATGTTTTGTAGCTTAGAAATAAATTTCTTGATAATTAATTTTATCTCTTTTAATGAATACTTCTTCTGTAGTATATGTGTTCAGCCTTTATAGACATTGGTGGCTCCTGCCTAGTTGAAGCCATCCTAGGAACTCAAATCTCGTACATGAACTATCAGCTCACACTGAGTATTCCTCATCTCTAAAATCCTTGTATTAGTTGTCCTATCCGTCCAAGATGCCATCAGTACCCATCCTCCAGAATCATATCCCACCCTTAATCTCTTCTCCATTCCTCCACTCACAGATCATACTACATATCCTCATAGTTACATCAATTATATATGAGTTTTTGCTAGTCTTTTTCTACAAGCCAGTGAGATTCTACTATTTGTAAGAATATAGTTCATTCTTTCAACTGCTCTTTTTGCAGTAGAGATTCTTCTCATGACTTAATTTGCATACCTACCATCCTCAAACAGTCCACCATATACTGTTATTTTGATGTTTTACATAACATGCTCATATGATATGGTGAGTAGTACATACAATTTTACATGATTTCCATACAAAGGGTATTATGTAATTCTTTAAAAAAGTAAATAAGCACTAAATATACTGATATTCATCATGTATTACACTCAAGGGAAAGACTGATGGTATTCATTGCTCCAATAACACAAAAATAATTAAATGGTAATGATAAAAGCACTCACAGCATTCAATCATTATAATTCAAACATAAACAATGACTGAAGAACAGAGAACAAGGAACAGTATTTGAGCAGAGCTTTGTCATAATTTCTCCAACTTAACAAAGATGAACCCCAGGACCTCGACCACCAGCCCGCACCACCGAGGAGAGGAAAGAGCCATAAGTTGCACTGCCAGTAACAGCTCCCGGATCAGCTGGGTTATTGCGTGTGGTTTTCACAGTGAAATCCCTTCCTGCTATTTGTGGCCCTGTAACTTCAACTTCTACTATGTGCCAATCTGTAAGCCTGTCCAAAGAATTTAATTGCAAGAATTATTTAAGACAAACTGTTATACATTGAGAGGAAGTGATATATATTATATCTGTTTGATAGATCATCAAGAGAAGAAAAAAATTCAAGTACTCTTTATAGTATGTGTACATTAAAGTTATATATATATATATGCATAAGTGTATATATACATGATATCATTTGCAGTTTTTGTCAGTAATTAAGTGACCAATAACAAAAAGAGGGAAAAATAGTTTAATTAAAGTTTATACAACACTCACTTAGGGTCAGATACCAAACACCCCTGCACAACATCAAATCCCAGATTATGTCCTGCCATCGCCGCAGCTGCCATAGTGTTCACGTTATTGGGTGCAAGGGGACAAAGGCCTCGTACAGGTCCGTCATAGAGAGTTACTGCGTCGCTGCCACAAATTTGCTCATTTTTCACTTTAAGTTCACCCTCAAACTTGAAACAAGTTGGATGCTTCTTCATAGTGACTTTTAGTCCCTGTAATTGAATTTTTATAATATGACTTTTTATGGAAGATTTTACACCATACTTTAACTTTCTTATCAATTTAAAGTGCATTTCTTTGCAAGATCTTTTTCTATATGAATACTTAGACTGGGTTATATATGTTTGGAATCATTGAAAAGTGTATTTGTGTGATTTCATGAATTAAATTATTTTTGTCATATGCAAAAGTTGTATATGGAAGAGAGCAAATATTCTACAATACTAATACTGCACACTTGCCTTATTGATTACAAAATATTTGAATCCTTCATCTTTTCATTGCAACAGAACAAGTGATCATTTGCACGGCCTCCTAAAGTGAATAATTCTTGAACATGATATAGGATTCACTGTTCCATATGAAAAATAAATAAATAAATAAATAAAACATAAACCTTCAATGTCCCTCTATCAGCCATCTTGAGTATATCTTCAGCACCCCAAAAAGCTCCAGCAGGAACATAGAGTCCATGGGAAGTGGCTGCAGCCCGAAGTGCATCTTCAACAGGTTGAGAGGCCAGCGCTGTGGGTGACCCAACCAAATAGTCCGCAGTACTCAGGAACAATGGTCCATACTGTAAGAAAATCAGCATCAGTTTATGTTGCTCTACCTATAAGTAAGCTGAATATGAAGCACCATCTAAATTTCATTTTCAAATTAGGACAGTTCTTATAATCAAATGGCCTAACTGTTGAAGATTTGCATGCAAGTCAGACTGTTAAAGAAATTGTTTAAAATATTATAAAAGAGGAATCAGAAGCATTCTCTGGGTTATTGATAGGAAATGCAGCTTTCTTTTCACTTTGTGTCTAACCTTTTCAGATATAACCGGGTGTGAAACTTCCACTATCAAGTCTGGAGAAAACTGACTACAGTTTTCTAAGTTTTCACAGATGTATCTGGGAATATAAAATAACAAATTTTAAAGAATTACTGAAAGCATAATATGGCATTCATCTGATTTTCTCTTCTTATTATAAGGCTATAGCATAATGAAATCAACTGAAGATGAAATGATGTCTCTGGAAGATTTTTTGCTCCCTCATTCTATCTCCATTCTTCCTTTCTATCTTTCAATCCCTGTTTCTTTCCTTCACTCGCTCTTTCCCTTATTCACCCTTCCTAACTTCTTACTTCTACCTCACTCTCCTAATTGCTTACTCTTTATTTCCTCTTTTCATGTTGCTCATCCTTTGTTCTTCTTCCTCCTTCTTACTCTCCTTCTCACTCACTTTATAATTTTCTTGCAATCCATTCCTGTCTCATTTTCCCCTTATCTTCCTGCCTCTTACTCGCCCTCCCATCCCTTTACTCTTTTTCAATAATTCCCTTTTTCCCTAGTCTTCCTGCCTTTTTCTCTCCCTTCTATCCTTTACTCTTTTTCCCTATCTTCATCTTACTCTCTATTTCTCTTTCCTTTCCCCTAATCTCCCTGCCTCTTCCTCTCCCTCCCACCCTACCACTCTCTCTCTCCATCCCTCTCTCCTCCATTCTCTTCCCACCTCCTTCCACATGGGAATATTTTACCTTTATAAAATTATCATGACGTCATACCTGCTCTCCACTTCACCTTCTAACACTGAGGTCGTCCTGTTCCAAACGAAGGCGAGCTCAAGATCTGCCCTTTCCTGAACTGCCTTGGTCAAGAATTTTCCTGAAAGAGAGTGAATTGCAATTTTAAAAGCTATTCCTTCAATGCCATTTTGTTGAGAGAGAGAGAGAGAGAGAGAGAGAGAGAGAGAGAGAGAGAGAGAGAGAGAGAGAGAGAGAGAGAGAGAGAGAGAGAGAGAGAGAGAGAGGAAAGTCATAAATATTCTAGGTGTGCGTACAAGATGCATTTAAGACCCTACTCTCTCTGATGTAAAAATATCGTTTGCATTTGTTGTTTGTCTGACTTAGTTAAATATCACATTTTTATTATTTTATATTGGTTAACTTAGGCAACCTGCATAATTCCGTTCACATGCCATAATATATGTAGTGTATATACTGCGTCCTACATGTCTCTCATATGTTTTATCATTTTCATGTCTGCGAATCCACGAGGTGTTAAGCAACATTCCATGACATATCTTTACGCTCTCCTTTAAGCTTCACATTAACAGAATACCCAAGTGTTAAATCGCAAGAAAGTTTTATTCGCCAACATTTGCTCAAAATGATTCACTGTCGTTCTTTCTGTCAGTCAGCGTAGGTTTCTTAAACCTACTATTCAGACTGTCACGTGTAGTAGCGTGATGCAATCAATCAGTTGCACGGTGACAGGCACGAGTCACGTGCCAGGGCGCGGACTACGGACGTGTCATACAACGGGCAGTGACTTGTCAGATGGAGGTGAATGTGGTTTAACAATCGTGGGTGTACATGCACGCATACATTATTTTATTTATATGTGGCTGAAGAATGGGTGGGGGGCTCATGTGATGCAAAAGATGCGCGCGCGCGCGTGTGTGTGTGTGTGTGTGTGTGTGTGTGTGTGTGTGTGTGTGTGTGTGTGTGTGTGTGTGTGTGTGTGTGTGTGTGTGTGTGTGTGTGTGTGTGTAGCACAAATACCCCTCCATATGCAAGCAAGTGATTCATCGTCCTCAAGCACAAGTAAAACATAAGACACGGCCACGTAGTCATCCATCTATTAAGCTCGAGATATAGATTTTCTGGCGAATTCCGTCTTCACGATGACCACGAGACAGATTGTTTAAGTTTTAATTACGGTTTCTGGACATGATTTTATTTTACCAAGGATCTATCCAAATATATTTATGATTATAAAACCGATAAATAAATGTCTCTGCATGAAATATCACCCTCTGATAACAAAGCACAAAAGAGCTTTCCATGGCTGAGTGTGACATCACGCACGAGGCCCGTTGCACTCAC
>BOPN01000135.1:167500-170000 GCA_017312705.2 Penaeus japonicus
TCCCGAAATAGACGAGTCCATCCTGCGAGTGGCCGAGCGAACCCCGTCCTCTGCGTCCTCCTCGGACAGTGGCAACGTTCCTCATCACCCTCATCACCCTGGAGAGTGTGGTGTGTGTCTCCGCTCACCCCGCCCTCACTACTCCCTTCCCTGGCTTCAGTGTTGAACATTTGCAACCCACTGATAGTCAATCGCTGTTTGGAAACGGTGGATGTCACAGAGAGAGAGAGCCAGTGTGAATAAGGATTAGAGATCGAGCCATTTTTATCGGCGGAAGGAGGAAGGAATCGGGTGGAATACAGGTGGAGGAGTGACGTTGGAGCTCTTTTTGGTGGAGGTGGTGAGTATGGCGGCTGTGTGTGAGGTGTGAGGTGGGGGAGGAGGGTTTTTTTTTTTGAGGTGTTGGAGCTGTGGGAGGGAGAGAGGGAGGGAGGGGAGGCAGGAGAGGAAAGAGGTTTACAGGTTGTGGCAAATTGAGGTTGAAGCTCTCGTAGACTGAGAGACCATTTTTTTTTTTTTTTTTTTTTTTTTTTTACAAATATGTAAATATCATGAGTACCGTAAGGGTGGTCGTTCTATTATTGCATTTTCCCTTACATTTATTTGTGAGTTGCTTTGATGAGTACCTATAGAAACAGACCAATGTTTATATATTGATTTAAGGGAATATTTTTATCACATTTCCTCATGGGGATTCTTACATATCTCCTAAGACTAAATTTCTTGTGGCTAATTACATCTTTAAGAGTCTGTAAATTGGGGTCATGTGGCTGTGAGTGTAATTATCAAGGGTATTAGAGACATATATGCACTGAAAGAAGGTCAGAGGAATTTCCATGTGACTTTTAGCCCTCACCCAACCAGCTTTTCCCAAATAACACCAAAAGGTACAGACTCAAATGTGATAACTGGAGAAATAATGATAATGATGAGATTAAACAGTGGAGAAGAAAGGTAGAGCATTTCCTAGCATGATATTTATTACACTCCAAAACCTTGCATAATTACAGTATCTGAACTGTATTGCTGCTGAAGGTTGTGGTTGCATCACCTTTTCAGCCACTCTGCAAATGTTGCATTCTTGACAAATGTGTGTATTCTGGTTCCTAAGAGTGTGAAATAAGACCACCAGATACCAAGTGATTCATAGTCATGTGATTCATGTGATTTATGGACAAATTGTGGTGATTATTGACATAAATCTCCAAAGCTCCTGGTCAGATTCCTGCCGAACTATGCCTTTGAGTTCAAGTCAAGGGAGCTGCACGTTTAACTGAGATATGTAAGAAGGGTTTCCCAAGAGGGTAAATGTTGAGTGACTTTCAGAAAGAGATTTTTGTCTTGTTATTATATGTTTTACATCCATAGCTTGAAAGGAGCTGTCGTTTGTGATGCTCTGTAATCTGAAGTCCTACATGGTATTGTTGCATTGGCAAGCTTTGGACTTCAGCAAAAGCTAATAAGCTTCCACCGCTTATATTAAAGCAAAATAGAGATTCAACGAGTTCTGTGTTTAAAGACAAATTGCGAGGGAGGTTTCCATGCTCTGTCTTCTTAAAATGTACGTGGAGGGTAATTGGCTTTTACCAGAGCAACAACAGACACTAATCTCATGACGGACATGCAAGTGCTTGATGAATACATACCATGAAAAGGCGCTTGTTAAGAATTTAGAATGAGGCTAAACCATGTTAATTCCTGTGTTGGATGTAAATTTAATATAAAAGTTTTATTGGTGCCATAGGAATTTTAATCCTTCCGAGATTAGCCACACTTAAAGATATTCAACCTGGGCTGGGCATAGTGAAGTGTTGTTTTTTCTATAATTTTCTAGATCTACTGTGAATCTATGTTAGTAAAATGATATCAATTAGCATTTGGTATGCTGCATTAACTGCACAGACGAAGGAATAACTAGCTTGTATTTTGAACAAAAAAATGCTGAGCGAAAGTGATCAAACTTCACAAAAGCTACTCATAGCAGGTTTGTGAAGAACTTGTGAAAAAATAGTCTACCATGATTAATTCATGTCAATGCCTGATAAGATATAGAAGAGTTTGTTGGCCTTTACCTTAGCAGTTAGTCGAGTAACTTTTGGTAATTGCACAGGTTACTATATATATTGGCAAGAGTCCTTTTACTTCCTTTCTAAGATAGAAATGCTCGTTTTCTGTATCTTTGAAAAGCCCGATTCTAGACAACTATTTCCATATGTATTGATATCGGTAACTATGATTTAGTTTATGTATAAATAGGGTCTAGAAATAACACTTGGAGTTCATGATTGATTTCATATGCAGATATATGGATTATTTTTCTCAAATGAGGGTCTTTTATTGATTAGAAGTTAAAAGTAATAGTAAGGTAAAGTATTGATTGAATTTTAGAAGTCTTAATTTTACTAATGATATAAATGCAGAGAAAATATATATATATGATTTTGAGTGCTTGAAAACTTACATGTATGAGATTTCGTATTAGTATTATCGGATAATTACC
>BOPN01000135.1:187500-200000 GCA_017312705.2 Penaeus japonicus
GTGATTCTGTGAATGTATTACTTTACATACATGTGACTAGTGTGGTGTATTTCATTCAAGTTAAAATACACATTCATTCATAGTGATACTTTAATGCTTACGTTCACACTTTCAGTCAGAGATTCTCTCACAAATAGTGGAAGGCTGGGGGAGAAAGGAGACAAAGAAAAGAGAAACCCAAAGTAATGCCATTTTGACATTTCTGATGTGTCCCTCCCAACTTCGGCAGGTGATGGTGTTATAAACAGTGGGCGTAGAAGGCCATCGCGATGTCCCTCTTTCGCAAGAGCCCCAAGAGCCCCCAGGAGGTGTCCAAAGCCCTCAAGGATGCTCTCACGGCACTCGAACGGTCTGACAAAAAGGCTGAAAAGGTCAGTGGAAAAGTATGTGTCACCTTCATTTTTTATTTCTTTGTGTTTCGGTTTTTGTGCGTGCTTGACATTCAGTTCAGTTTTGTTTTTGTCAGCAATCAACAAAGCTTTGTATTGTTTGTTGTGTGATGAAATATGTGTGTATGAATTATAATGCTACAGTTTATGAAGAATATTAATATGATAGAAATTTTCTTTCTCTCTCTCTTACCCCTGATGCATTGGAAATTTCCTGTTGAATTGGCTACTATTAATTCAGTTCAACCAGTTTTGTGTATTTTTGATAATATTAGAAAGGTGCATTATTAAATTGGCATCTAGATATTTTGCCTTGGTTTGGACGAATGGTAATTCTTTTTTAAGTTATGTTATAGTATTATTTAGCATTTATAATCTTTGCAAAATGTTAATTAATTTTATTTTGATGTGTCTCTGTTTTATCATTGATTAGTTTGTCACTATAGTACAACTGTTTTGCTATCTCAGATAATCTGTTATATAATTTGATGTTATATATGTACTTGCATATTGATAACAAACTGTGATAGGATTGAGTTAGCAGTGTATATATAATCTATATATATAACTTTGGGAATTTGATAAAATACTATTTAGATGAAATATAGATAATATGGCTATGTGAAAATTCATATATATTTATATATATATATATATATATATATATATATATATATAGCAGATTTTTGCATCTTAAAGATAATGCAAAGAAATTACGATCTTTTATTTTCATGTTTGATCTAGACTTTGAATTTATAGAAATACTGGTGGTCACAAGAAATCCATAAATAGCATTAATGGAATTATTTATGAACTTGTAAAAAATAATTCTCAAATCAGAGTTAATAGAATGGATTACTTCAGACTTTGTAGCCAACAGTACTTCATTGGGTAGCATTTATTTTATTCATATATGTGTAAAGTTTAAATGATTGTTCTTGTTTTTTTCAGCCCAATAGTATATCCATGTAATTGTGAAATTGTTGTGTTGATATCCATTGATGTTGACCTGTGAATAGTAGAAGAGATCATTGCATTGTTATATATTCTGTGAGATCCTTACCTGTGAATAGGAGAAATCATTGCATTGTTACATATTCTGTGATTTCTTGAGTGATGTCACCTCATTTTTGTATATAAGCTAACTGGTGTTACTGTCTTGATTTCATAGAGTGCTCCCCATGTCTTTGTCAGGCACAAGAGGACACCAGCAAGAGCCTGACGCAGATCAAGACGATGCTCTATGGCACGAGTGACTCAGAGCCTCAGGATATTGTGTTAGCACAGCTTGCTCATGAGTTTTACAACAGCAACATGCTGCTGCTGCTTATTCACAACCTTCACAGAATAGACTTTGAGGTAAGTTCTGGCTAAATCATCTATGATTGACAGTGAATGATATAACTCTGGTTTTAAGATATTATGATATAAGATTATTTTCATTACTTTATAATTTTGTACAAACAGTTTCTTGATTTACAGAGCTAATAGGGAAAGGTTGTTTGGAAAGAGTATATTCACAAAAAAAATAATTATATTCCTTAGAGTAAAATTTCTTCCTAACTGTAAAACAGTGTTGTAAATATTACCTATACAACATAACTTTATACAAGATTACTTCCCTAAAAGATTTAAGTGTCCTTTACACTCTTTCACATAAAATTGTGAATAATAATTGGTATTGTACCAGCATAGATACATAAAACTGATGCATCTGTATGCTACACTAAAATAATTCTAAGTCATCCACTGTATAGAATCAGACTAGTATGGTGATGTAATATTTGCAGTCTACAGTTTGATTGTAAACTTCTAAACTTCAAAATAAAGCCAGCAAGATGAGAGATCATAACACTGATGCATTACAGAACTTTATAATACATAGGTCTACATTTCAGATTTATTTATCTTGTATCATGAGTCCACCTAGTGAGACTTTGCTGATTTGATATTTGCTCATAATGTGAATGAAATTTTCAGGGCAAGAAGGATGTCGCTCAGATATTTAACAACATTCTGCGAAGGCAAATAGGAATCCGATCCCCAACAGTGGAATATATCTGTACTAAACCTGAGATTCTCTTTACTCTAATGAAAGGGTAAGTGTACTCATTTAATAAATGAAAATCAGAGCAGTTCTGTTCTGTCATTTATTCTCCTCACAGTGAGTGTGAGCATTTGAATAGAATTTGTGGCGGTAGTTTTCTATCTGAAATCATGTGTAATCTTGTAAAGCTATCAGGTGATTGTCAGTGAATTTCATTGTTGCCATTTCCTCTTTTACTTTTTTCTGGTCTTGAGTTTTAAGAATTAAGATATTTACCTCAAAATGAAAAGCAAATATTACCACATACCAAACTGTTGTTGCATTGGATTATACTTGTATAGTTATTGGATTCATTCATGAAAAAAAAGTGGCTGTAAAATCCCACATTGTTATCACCTTGATATGATGTAACAATGGTAGATGCCAAATATTACTTCCTGTCGTTTAGTACACACACACATATACTCACATACACTCCATTTCTCTCTCCCTTTCTCTTTTACCCATCCTTTCCCATCCCCCTTCTCCTTCTCTCTCCCTCTCCCCCTCCCCCTCCCCCTCCCCCTCCCCCTCCTTTTCTCTCCCTCTCTCCCCATCTCTCTCTCCCCCTCCCCCTCTCTCTCCCTCTTTCTCCCTCCCTCTCTCTCTCTCCCTCTCCCTCTCACTTTCTCTATCTCTCTTTCTTTCTATCTCTTTCTCTCTTCCAATCTTTCTTCCTCCATCCCCCTCCCTCTCTCCCTTCCTCCCTTCCTCCCTTCCTCCCTTCCTTTCCCCTTCCATCCCCCCTCCCTCCCTTTCCCCCTCTCCTTTCCTTACTTTCTTCCTCCCTTTCTCTTCCCATTTCCCCCACCTACCCTCTCCCTCTCTTCCTCTCCCCATCTCTCTCCCTCAACCTCTCCCTTTCCCCTTCTTTCTCCCTCTCTCTCTCTCCTTCTTTCTCTCTCCCTCTCCCTCTCCCTGTCTCACTCTCTCCCTGTCTCTCTCTCTCTCTCTCTCTCTCTCTCTCTCTCTCTCTCTCTCTCTCTCTCTCTCTCTCTCTCTCTCTCTCTCTCTCTCTCTCTCCTCTCTTTCTCTCTCTCTCTCTCTCTCCCCTCCCTCCCTCCCTCTCCCTGTCTCTCTTTCTCTCTCTAGCCAACACTTGTAAATATGTATACTGAAAAACCAATGTAAAAGAGTAATATACAATTATTAACCCATTCACGCCAGATGACGTGCTGACACATTTCGTGGTTTTTGCATCAGATGCCGGCGACGAGATATTTTGTCAAGGCCAGCGTTCGGGATGAGCAAGCAGACAGCCCAGCCTAGCGGCTAGTGCGCCCGAGAATCCCGAGGTGTTAGGCTTATGCGTTCGAAAACTCTGGCATTCTGACCATTCAGGGCCAGAATCGCCCCAGTGTGAATGGGTTAACGGCGGGGCTGTTTTGGCTCCAAATGGTTGAAATGCCAGGATATTTCAAACACGGAAGCTTAATGCCTCAGGATTTTCATCTGCACAGGCTGCAGCCAAGCGCTATACACCCGATCACCCAGCGCACCTGCCAGGAGGATAGCCATGATGATATATCTCGTCCCTGGCGGCTGATGCTCTCACCACTTTATGTGATATCTTGACACCCGTCGTTAGTGGGTTAATTAAGAAATTGCCACTGATGCTTTTTGTAACTGTGGTTTGGTATTGCAGATATGAACACCAGGACATTGCTCTACACTGTGGCACAATGCTACGAGAGTGTGCCAGGTATGAGGCTCTTACACGAATTATTCTGTACAGTGACGACTTCTATAACTTTTTCAAGTATGTGGAAGTGTCGACCTTTGACATCGCATCTGATGCCTTTTCTACGTTTAAGGTAATTACTGTATGCATTTCGTTAATTAGATTGAACTTGTGGGATTGTTTTCCATATTGTTAACCTTTTAATTGGGTAATGCCGCTCCTGCTGGCTAATTACAAGATCGCGCATTGACTAAACGTGAGATATTTCCGTGCACGATGCCCTACTGAGCCTCTGAGTGCTTTTCACCTGGCCTCTTCAATGGGGAGATAATTAGAGGTTTTTATATTTGTATACATTATATACATATGTAAGGATGTAGAACGTATGTTTTGAGGGAGAGATCATTATTTGTTTGTTAATACTGTTTATTGGTATGATCTTTATATAAACTGTATTTATTTTAACCCTAAAAGGATTTTGTCATGCTTAGTTTATGACATGCACAATTTATACCAATATTCAATAGGAAGTTAAAAAATTCTTGTAATATTACAAGAATTGTGTAGATTTTAATCTTTGAGTTCCAAAAATACATTTCATTTTGTTTTGATTGAATCAGAGGAGAGAAAAGCGATTCAGTGCATTTCCTTGTCAGATAGTAAGTGTCTCTATTGATGACAGAGACAAGAACTATCCATGATTTTGTTTTATTGTTTATTCATTTTCACACATGGATGGTTCTACAAGTGCTTAGTCACCAATGAATCAGTTAAACCTAACCTTACACCTTTTTACCTCCTTCCATGAATTTACTGGTAGAAAAAGTTTATTTCTATTGCTGTTATTATTGTAGTTATCAATAATATCAATAAAAGTTATAAGGGAAATAGGTATGATGAATTAGGCATTGGTGACTAAGCACTTGTGGAACCTTTTATGTGTTAAGAAAAATTAAAAAATAAAACAAAGCCATAGTGGGCTGTGCAGGTATACTTACACTCCTAGCATCATCAGGTTTAAAGATTATACCAATACAATTTTATCATAATAGCAAATATATAAATTAATGTTCAAACCCCCAAAAGAAGAAAGGGTGAGAGGGAACAGAGCTCTTGGGTTTGTACATGGCCTTCCCCATCCTGAGTCATGGGTATCACTTACATTTCGAAACACAGGATTCTCACCATTACCACCATGGCTTTGCTTTGAAATGATTATGTAAATTCAGAATGAAGGTTACAAATGACAGTTTTCATTTAACTTTTCAAAATACTTATTATTAATATCCTAATATAAGCATTATACTATATGATATAATAGATAAGGTACATTTGACCTCAAGTGTGTGGTCCCTTAGTTTATGTACAGCATTTTTTGTAACAATCAAATTTTTCATCCATAGAATATAGACTTGGCATAGAGGTGCACTTTCTATTTGATTTGGAAATTCAGTCAATACTTTATCAACATATTTTAGTAATCTCAGTATATATTGTGGTGGAGGATTGTTAGTTCTGAGGTTCAAATAGATAAACAACTTTTATCAGTTTCAACTCCATTGATGTACAGTATGTGAATTTGATTTTATTATTGCATTGCAGCCCCCATAAAAGTGATTATATGGAGAATAAAAATAGACCGCCAGTAATAAAGTATTCATGTTCATTTTATAAAAACCTAAGGAGAAGCCAACAGCTGCACATATTACACTGATTTTCTGATTCTCCAGTTTAAAGTTACTTGAACATTACAATTTTTACATTTGATGGTGGAACATTACAATTTTTACATTTGATGGTGGTGGAATTGTTTCAACGATAGTTATTGCTTATGATAGGGTTTCATTTTTATGTAAGATGTTCAGAACTCACCCTGAAACTTCTATATGATAATCTTAAACAATACAAAAAATGTCTTCAGTTAAGGAGAAAATAATATTTTTTGTTGGCAGGCCACACTTTTTTCTGTTTTATTTTGTTTTTTAATACTTTATTCATAATGTCTTCCCTTCCTTCCAGGAACTCCTGACAAAACACAAGATGTTGTGTGCAGAGTTCTTGGAACAGAATTATGACCGAGTGTTCTCGCAGTATGAGCATCTTCTAAACTCGGAGAATTATGTGACTCGCAGACAGTCACTCAAGTTACTTGGGGAACTTTTATTAGACAGACATAACTTTTCTGTAAGTATTTGAATATGCTGTATGGTGTGAATATGTGCAGAATATTTTTGTTACTAAATGATGATACAATATTAAAAAATACGTAAAGATGTATTTTGTAACTGTTAATTATTTCGCAGGTGATGAAGCGATACATCAGCAACCCTGATAACTTGAAACTGATGATGATAATGTTAAAGGAGAAATCCCGCAATATCCAGTTTGAAGCCTTCCACGTGTTTAAGGTCTTTGTAGCCAATCCAGACAAGCCCCGACCCATCTTGGAAATCCTCTTACGGAACCAGGACAAGCTTGTTGAGTTCTTGACGCGCTTCCACACAGACCGCTCCGAAGACGAGCAGTTCAATGACGAGAAAGCTTATTTAATTAAGCAGATTAAGGAACTGAAACCTCTTCCCCCGGACCAGTAGTAATAGTGAACTAGAAGAATTGAGTGGCAGCGATGGGAGTAGCTTGGGCAAAGTCTAGGCTGCTGTTGATTGAGCCACGTCATTCTCACTGAGAGGCTCATGATATAAGAGGAGCTCCCTTCAGAAATGTGACAAACACCCAGTCTTGCCCTTCAATCAGTAATTTCAACATTGTTTAGCTTCCTCTATATTATGCCTTAGAGATCCTCAAGCCCTGCTGAGGGATTGCTCATAGCATGACCCTTCATAGCTGCTGAACAATTTCTCCTTGTTGAGGACAGTCAAAGATTGCAGTGTAGTCATGGGCTTTTCAAAACTCAGCATGTTGTTGTCCATGTTGGGGCCAAAGTGAAGCTATTATGTATTCATCCTTAATCCTGTTGTGGAGGGCATTCTAGCTCTAATCTTGGAAGCAATTCAGTGTAAAAGAATAAGCAGAGAATAAGGTTTAGGAGGCAAGGTATCTGTTTTTTGCCATGGACAGTAACAATATTTTCTAACAAGCCCATGGTTTGCTTGGAAATATTATAAAAGTTTCCTTTTGGATGGAGGTGGAACAGTATGGATTATTTAACTAATACTAATTGCTAGAATTTAGAGAGGTATCATTATTCTAAATTATAAAATATGAGTATCGTAAGTGATGCTGCCACTGTCAAATTTCATGAAGAGTAATGTCCTTTTATAATATTTGTACATAAACATGTGTGGAAAGGGATGTGATTTATATTGGACAGTGTTGGTAAAATATTTAGAGTTAATGATTCCTGCAAAGCAAATGTTGTTCTATGTCATATTTGGGTACTTAAGATTCTTTTAATGGAATAATTTTAAGATTATCTGAATATCATGCAACAGCTATTTTTCGTACATATATATAGATATATATAAAATGTAAGCTGGTTGATTTCCAGCTAGAAATACCACCCGTAATTGCATTGGCTTTTGATCTGGTTTGCAGCAAGGAATATTAATATACTTAAGATATGTTCATTAATGAGAGAAGATAGGCAAGATATATCATTTATGAAAGATAGGAGCTTCAGTAAAAGGTTTTAGAACTTTCAAATAGTAATGAATATAAAAAACAGGAAGAGCAAATGTGAGTGAAAAGGTCTCCATGCTTCCTAGACAAGTAAAGATTTATAAGGAAAGGCTGTAAAATGAGAATTTCATCCAAGTGGGACTTAATATTTATGGAATCAACATCCATCAGGCCAATTGATAGTTTGATGGATTAAGCTCATTGTAATTGCCCCAGAAATAATAGAAATCATGAAGAGAAGGACATCCTGTAGACCGAACAAGTTGGAATGCTGTCACTAGTTTAGCATACGGCCATGTGATACAGATTTCCATGAAGTATCTTAGAGTTTTGTATCATTGGTTTTCATACAGTGCAAGGTCATGAAAGATCATTTTTAATATAATTTTTTGTTATGCTGAGTTTGTTATTAATTAGGAAATTATTTTAATTTAATGTAAGAATAATACCAATGTTAACATATTTCTTTAGTTTGGATTATGTAGGGTGCTTCATCACAGTTTTGGCAGTATTTGGCAAATTTCTAGAGGAAAGCGCATTTGGCACTTAATAGTATGAAGGTAATTACTTTTTTATGAATGGTTTTAATTTATATGTATTTCAACATCAAAGAATATTGGCTAGTGAATCCATGCTAAAAATATATTGAATAAACTTTGGTGTATGTTTGTTTAACCAAATGATACTTGAGGTAATTTTTTGTGAATTAGATATAAAGAATTCAACATATTTCCTTGTGTACCTATAAAAGGACTAAATGCAAGATCTGGAAGATTATTCAGATGAAAATCAAAAAGAATCAAACCAGATATTTTCAGATAATAACTCTTAAACAAAAACATATCAGATATACAATCATATATCATTGAGCTTTTTTATATGCATAAAATGAAGTTCTTGTCGTTAAAGGACTATTTTTTGACAACAAATATAATTAATTCACTTAGCACATTTTGTGCATCACAAGGAATAAGAAGAAAAAAATGCAATTTTACAAATTTAAATATATGCTAAAAATGCAGTAAATAACTAAGAACTGCAGAATTTACAATATTATATTTCTGTTGCTATTTAATTGGCAAATACTTGTCTGCCGGAACAGGTTATTAAAAAAAAAAAGTTTCCGGGATAGATTCCTTGAAGAGAAAGTAAAACACAAATTATGGCCTAGGCCCCATCCACATGTGTGAACTTTGCTCAGCAAACTGCTTAGTGGGACCTCAGAAAGGAAGAAACTGAAAAATAATACAAGTAAAGCCTTGTAACAAAGCTTTTCTCAATTTCTTCAAATATGACATTATATCAAGCAAAGTTTGCTGAGCAAAGCTTGACCATTTGAATCCCTTGATTGATTGCATGGTTAACATAGTTAATCCATTTGACATGACTAAAATCAGAATAATTTACAGAGCTACTAAGGCATTGTTTATATAAAAGATATCAGTTTTGAAAATGGGATATTTACAATAACAGTGAATAGGATGAATCACTATTAAAAACATAACAGTGAAAGATTCTTGCTCGTAAATATATTCAAAAGAAAGTGTTCATGTGTTCATACCAGACATACTAGATTAAATTGACATGAAAAAGGCTAATTTTTATGCCAATTTTTACATTTTATATTGGAAATCCCCCTATATGCCATTACTAATCAAGGAATAGCTAGATTCTGTTCATTCTAATTTTTTTCCTTTGGCACTCTTTTCTTACTTCTGCTTATTTCTGAACTTTTTCTCATTTCTTTAGTGTACTTAAGTTCAGCAATCTGAATCTTTGTAATGCTTTGCCTAATAACAGCCATATAAGGGCCAGGAAACATTATTGATACTTCTGATATAAGGTAGTATGTAAGGCCTTTGTAACTGATTAAAAGTAAGTAACTCAGACTGAGTTAACCAGTAACTTTGATATATAAAAAGCCACTTGGTGATGCTGCACCCTTAGATGTCTGTTATTGGGGAATGAACTTCATCCTTGCTTTCCTATAAAAGAAAATAAATGTCAATTCAAGCTCAATACTACTAAGGTTTGGGATCTTATGGCTTTGTCACTATTGTTCTTTACTAGCTGAGCATTTTAAAGATTCTAAAATGAGTAAGAAAAAATACTTTTCAACTAAAAGGTGAAGTAATAGTAACAGAAACATTCCTTAATTTCAAGATATTTTACTTGGACAAACATATATGTATACATAGTTAAATATGTCAATAAATTGAGCATACATTCGATGTTGATACTGCACTATCATGTCATATAATCTTTCTTATTTCGAAATTCTGATATCAAGCAATACAGTTTGGTTTTAGATAATCCCACTCTCAAATCATCAAAGTATTACGAAAGAAGATAAAGATGATTAAAGACTATCATAATGCCACAAGGTATATTTATCTTTTGTTATTTTACCAAATAACCATAGATTCTTTAAGGTGTAAAGACCTTTCAGAGCCGTCATAGACGATCCAAACTCATTTTCAGTCAAAGGCATGGCTCATTACGCAAGTGTCATACATAAACACTGAAATTAAGATAACACCTGTTGAGCAAAACTAAGAACTGAAAAAATATATTTCTGACAATCAAAAAAAGGATGGAAAGATGATATTTCAGTAATGTTCTTGAATGGATTTGCCCTGGCATTTTCTTTTTATTAATGAAGCTTAAAGTTGAGAAGTCATCACAGAAAAAATGATCCATTTAATTAATATCATATTCATGAATGCTCTCTGAAGAGCACGCTAGTACTCATGATACATTTTCACAAATAATATAATTGTTAAATAAGACCACACCACAGAAAAAAAAATCACAGATAAACAGGCATATGACATATACCTGAGAAATATACCATTCAGACTATTCAGAAATATGCTATCATATGCTATGTTACTCATTTATATCTGATATCACACACACACACACACACACACACACACACACACACACACACACACACACACACACACACACACACACACACACACACACACACACACACACACACTTAGAGCAGTGGTTGATTAACATTATCAACACCTGTGGAGTGTAAATGCCACGGAAAGCATTGGCAGACGGGGAAGTGTCATTAACTTCTGTCTAAATATAGGTGTGACATACTTTATATATTTCCTAGAATTGGGTAGGAATGGCAATAATAGTTGATTCCGGAAACTAATAATATAAACTGATGGCGTAAAACGATGTCATACATAACGTGACAAAGGGAATAAATGAAATCGTTTCCTAGATTGTTAATAATGACGAAACTCATGACGTCAGAAACAGTGACGTACCTCATGACGTCATGCCGACAACCTTGGCCTTATTTTAGAACGTAGTTTTGAGTCGTTGATCTTTTAAAAAAAATATCCAAATACACACAATATAAAATCTAAAACCTGATAGCGAAGCAAGACCTCGAAAAGCATCCAATTCGAAAGCACAAATATAGCACATGTTTTTTTCTCGGTAGTCGGGATGACGTCATAGGCGAGTGTGGTAAGAGTGAGGTTCACCCTTTTCTTCTTCATCCTCAGACAAACAGTAAATAGAGGTACGTAGAGGACGCTTTTCATCTCGTGTGTGTGTGTGACAGAAAGGTCAAGAGACAGCCGTTAATAGCAGAGTGAAAGAGTGAATAGAAAGATGCTAAGATGGCCTTGAGTCCATGAACCCAAGGCCGTAATAATGTTCGTGAATCAAGGGGTAGTTTTGGGTATCAGCATCTTATGGTATGTGCATTTTCTCCGACATTGTTTGATGCTATGATTGTCATGGAAGTAGTATTTCATGGGCAAATTGTGGGTAACAGTGTCATGGAATAGGATATTTAAGGGTATCTTTGGGTATCACTTGTGGTATGTGTGTCACGGTGAGTTATGGGTGTGTGTGTGGGCGTGTGTAAGTGGTAATGTTACTCTTCGTGCTGCCGTGTTTTGGGCACGTGGAAATGCAATCTATGTAGTTTTTGATGTGCTTTGAGAGTTTCAAATGTTCGTTCCTTTGGAAAGGGATACATTTTGAGATAGACTCATTTTAAGATTAGATAGGAAAAGAATGTGGGACACACAAATCATATAAAAACAATGGAAAAACTGTTTCTCATGACCCTAACATAATCTAATCTAACTAGGTTAGGTTAGGCTAGGCAAGGCTAGGCTAGGTGAGGTTAGGCTAGGCTAGGCTAGATTAGGTTAGGGCTAGGCTTGTGGGACACACAAATCATATAAAAACAATGGAAAAACTGTTTCTCATGACCCTAACATAATCTAACCTAACTAGGTTAGGCTAGGCTAGATTAGGTTAGGCTAGGCTATGCTAGGCTAGGCTAGGCTTCTAGCCCAACCAACCCCAGCCTAACCTAGCTTAGTAAAAGACCTCCCTGGACCCTGATACTTACGCTAACCTAGCACCTAGTCATGGATCGCTGAGCTATCCAGTAATGAATTTTGTGGCATCTTATCTCGTACCGTTGGTTTGGTCAGCAGTGCTCTCATGATCAGCATACACATGCTTAAGTATGCATTTGTTTAGTTCCAAATATTGTTAGTGGGAAGCGAAGGCTATGACCGTCTCAAGTGTCCTGTCATTCACTTTACAAATTTCCCCTGCCAGGAAGTTTATTAGCCTTTGCTGGAGCACCAGAAATTTGGAGGCCAGTTATCTATTAGCCAGTGGTGGGCTCACAAGTGTCTTGTAATTA
>BOPN01000135.1:210000-217500 GCA_017312705.2 Penaeus japonicus
CTCTTCCCTACCTCTTCATGTTATTTTCATTATTGATGGTTATTTGTTTTGTATTCGTTCATAACAGTTCACGAATACAAAAAAATAAAGTTGCTTTCTGTCCTTCCATAAAACAGCAATACTTCTGTCACACTCAGTATAAAGAAAATAATGTGCTGATATAAATCCTATACTACAATTTTAGTCAATGCAGCATTGTTAGAGCCTGTCACATAACATATAAGTCACAAGAAAACACACAAAATAGAAACACAAAAATGGCTCTAGTTTTACAGTGAGAGACTGAAGGAGAGTGGGAAAAGTCAGTTTATGTTGTGTGAAGCTACCTCACACTGAAATAAAACCCATCCTGGAGACTGGGTAAGCTAATCTATCCCCTGTCGGCAAAGAGTTAAAGGTCTTGTTTGTTGTTCATCTTTTATCCCAAATAAATTTCATATAATAGTGAGTTAGAGGAATGTTAACTAAACTCAAAAGCATGTAAAGTTTTAATGATTATGTTTCTTATGGAAGAGGAATGTCCTGTGTTGAAACATCTGTTTATAATACCAAAGAACTCAGTAAAGCAGATTCTACAGCAATGCATGGAGGAATAGTTGCAATAGGTAGAAAGGATATATACTTGAAATATATGAAAGGGAAAGTAGAAGGATCAAAGGAAAGGAAGAGATGAACAAAACAAAGAAGTTTTTTTTCTGTTTTAGAAAGTTTATGTTGAAGAAAGACCTACATCTCAACCTTTTATTTTATATGTATCACTTGTTTGTAGACTACCACTTGTATATCAGGGTTATTTATCACTTTCCCTAACTTAACTATATTATAACTGAAACTGTTTGCTAGCTACAAAAAGGTGCATTTTATTTGAACATCCAGAAATAGTCATACCTAATAAAGGTTCATGATGTAATTAGTAGTGAACAATGAGATAGGGTTGATTGGTAAACCAGTTTAAAAGAAATATACCTTTAGAGTTACTTTTATACTTCTGTAAGAGTTTTTGTCATTGTTGGGGAAAACAGTATACCTTTTGTAAAATTTGTTTTCATTGTAAATTTGCAGCTATCTCTTTTCCTTCTAGTAATAAGCAGAAGGCATATCTACTTATGTAAGATATTTAACCCTTTGAATGCAAATCCTCTGAAATATGTCTGGTACTCCTTGAAGGGCAAGAATATATCTATTATGTATGTAGCGGTACATGTTATTTTGCAAGTATAGGGTCATTAGGGATGAGTTCTATTCATCCATTAATTGCAGTTACACCATTCAAAAAGAAGCAGCAACCTCAACCATCGTCAACTGCTCTATCAAAATTGAAATCCCCTCGCCATCCATGTCCCTAATATACACCTTTTGCATGGTTTCAAAACTTTACACAGTTTTAAGGATGAAGGAAATTAAGAAGAGAAGGCCTGACAAGTCTGAGATGGCAACTGATAATAATGATAGTATTGTTAATAGTAATGATATTACATGGTTATAATGATTGCAGTAATGATAATATTGTTATCACAGATGCTATTGTTGCTGTTGTGATTATTCCTCTAACAAAATTTTAACATGAATATATATACATACAGATTAATGTGAATGGTTTTATGTTGGGTTGGTTTTCATGTGTATATGGTGCCCTTACCCTAAAACTCTCAACATATGGTAATTTCCCCAATTGAGGGGAATCACATTTTGGTTGAGGTAATTTCAGTGGAACTGTAAAATTTGTAATTTCATATGTGACTTTTTTTTTTATTTACATTATTGGATACACTTTTTTTTACAAGGTTGTGCTCTGCATGAATCTTTTACACTCATGTTATTCAAACCTTTAGACTTTAAAGTACAGGTGTATGTGTTGTTTGTTTGATGATTCCCATGAACAAAATGTCACATCTGACACATGTTACTAAGTAACTCAGAGGGTATGGCTGGATGAATCATATCTGCTAATCATAAACCAATCCTCTTAAACGAATGACCACGTAGGCCCTATCCTCGCAATGCTGCTGGAAGTTCCCCGTGCCCTATACAGCCCAGCCACACTCTAAAGGCTAATCACTCAGCCTGCTCCAATATCGGTTGATATGCAAATGACCTTTTTGCAAACATTTAAGAGGAGAGGTTAGGTATGGAAGTGCCAGATGCTTGCACTTGTATCCCAGGAGGTTGCTATGTTGAAAAGCATAAAAGAAGAAGAATTATGGTGATCCTTATAATCTGAAAGTGAATCGATCCTTGTATTATGCAAGACTGAAACAAGTCTGGGAGCGTAAGAGGAAGTGAGAGATTGTGAATGGGAGTATAGATATGGGAGATTAAGTGTTTGTGTGTGTTAAAGTAAGTGTGTGAGTGAGTAAGAGAGAGTGAGCGAGCAAGAGAGAGTAAGCGAATGAGTGAGAATAAGCGAATGAGTGAGGAAGAGAGAGTAAATGAATGATTGAGGAAGAGAGAGTAAGCGAATGAGTGAGCAAGAGAGAGTAAGCGAGTGAGTGAGTGAGTAGGAGACAGTAAGCAAGTGATTGAGTAAGAGAGAGGGAGTGGGTGATTGTGTAAGAGAGAGTAATCAAGTGAGTGAGTAAAAGAGAGTAATCAAGTGAATGAATAAGAGAGAGTAAGTGAGTGAGTGAGTAAGAGAGAACGAGCGTGTGAATGAGTAAGAGAGAGTAATCGAGTGAGTGAGTAAGAGAGAGTAAGTGAGTGAGTGAGTAAGAAAGAGGTGGGAGTAAGAGAGAGTAAGCAAGTGTGTGAGTAAGAGAGAGTGAATAAGAGCAAGTAAGAGAGAGCAAGCAAGAGAGTGAGTGAATAATCAAGTGAGTGAGCTAGAGAAAATAGGAGAGAGGAGGAGAAAGGGGGAGAAGAGGGGAAAGGGAGAGAGGAGAAGAAAGGGAGAGAGGAAGAGAAAGGGAGAGAGGAAGAGAAAGGGAGAGAGGAGGAGAAAGGGGGAGAGGGGAGAAGGGGAGAGGGGAGGAGAAGGGGAGAGAGGAGGAGAGAGGGAGAGAGGAGGAGAAAGGGAGAGAAGAGGAGAAAGGGAGAGAAGAGAAGAAAGGGAGAGAGGAGAAGAAAGGGAGAGAAGAGAGGAGAAGAAAGAGAGAGAGAGAGAGAGAGAGAGAGGTATTAACAATGAAAGGGTGGGGTGGGAGGGAGAGAAGGGGAGATGGGGAAAGGGAGGGAGAGAGGGAGAAGAAGAAGAAAGGGGGAAGGAGTAGGGGAGCATAAGCACTGAATTTAGTCTTGTGAATATTTTATTATGTTCTAGGTCATTTCCTGTATCACCCGCTACCTTGGCAGCTCGGGGCCAGTAATTTGGTATTGGTTTCCAAGGCAACAGATGACAACAAAACACCAACATATTTTTTGCTGTAAATAACCATTTTTACAATATCATTTAGACATGATATATTTTACTATTGCAAGTATCATATTGATGTAGAGAAATTGTACATGTGATAATATTACAATAGAATTTAATCAAAATAAGTTCTTGTGAGTTTTATTTCATATGGAATCAATATTTTTTAATGTTATAATTTTGCTGTACATATTTAAAGAGATAGATTTTTTGTATATCTGAATTATATATATCTCACTAGGTTCTGATAATTGACTTTTTTTTCTCTCTTTTTTCTTTTATTTTTTTTTTACTTTTAATTGAATGAAATAGTTTGTAGTTTTGGGATCAATATTGATTTGATTCATACAGTTTTCATGTATTTCAAAAAATATTGACAATAGTTATGCATATTACATGTAGTAATAAATATAACACACCAGTACCTTATAGCATGTCATCATGAGTAATTTCTTTCAGGCATAGTTACATGTACAATGTACTACTTCTTACATGTCTGATATTTTCAAGGTTTTAAAATTATGCAGCTGACTCACAAACATATTTTTGATATTTGTGCCTTTATCATATAAACAACATAAAAGATGTATCATTGCATGTTGCACACAGTTCACTTTATAGGGGTTGGGTTTTGTTTATTGACGGTCTCCCCGGTAGCCAGGCAGGGACACTGAATTCCAGAACAACAGTGGCAGTGAACGTTACCAACCAGGAAGGTGATGTATTTGTCTTGGAAATTGACCCACAGTAGTATGCACCAGTTGTTTTAAGTCCAAGAGAGTTCAATTTTGGGAAAGAAAAGGAATGTGGTTTTTGTTGTCTTGTGAAAAAAAGAGAGAAAATTGATTTGATGTAGAATATATTTATAGAAAATAGTGATGATAACTGTTAGGCCCTTACTAAGTGAAGCAATGGATGTGAAGACAGCTACACAAAACCAGCCTGTCTCCTGAAAATGGAGGAACATATTTTGCCACAGCTTGGATGGCATTGAGTGTTGAAAAGCAATGGTAGTGCCCCATTCCATGAAGGGGGATGAAGACAGCCCAAAGTCCAAGAACATTTCCCAGCATGGCAATTCGCTCATCGTGCCTAGGAGGGCAAGTGAAGGCCTGCACAAGCAGGATGAGCCCCTTCCACTGTGGGCATGGTATTCCCAGCCGGTTAAAGATGACCGCAAGGGCTCCCTCACGGCTCCACTTACCGCACCCAATACCCCTACCTCTTTCCCCCTCGACTCCTCTTTCCATGAGGCCATCAGACAGCGTCTCTTTAACAGTAGGTGTAGTAGGATTTATAGCCACAGACTTTTTTCACTTTTGATTTTAGAAGGTTGTTTGAAGTGTTGTGATGTATGAACATTTGTTTTTGGCACATATCAGTCCTTTTGTGATTCAGAACTGAAGGAAACATTTGGTATTGTTATGCATTTACTTGTGAGCTTTTACTTAATTGTTCTTCTTTTTATTTTTTACCTTGACAGTTTTGTTTTAACTCTGTCTGTCTATCAGCTAATCTTGTTTATGACATAATAAAGGGGATAGATGTCTGTTAGGTATTTCCGAATTGTATGAATTCGAATAATCACCTCTTTCATATTGCTGCCTTTGCCTTATTAAGTTGAAAATCTGCTTCTTGCTCAGTTTTTGTAGCTGTGAGTGTAAGCAATAGGTATTTTCTAATAATTGAATTCTTCCCAAATGACTGATAATGTTTTTGACAAAATTGATCATTCTAAATTATTAGTATGTAGTTTTTTTAATATTTTGTAAATGCATCTTTTATTTAAAACACAAACCTGAAGACTAGTTTTTTATTGTAAGATTAAATCATTTCAGTATTCTTTTCCTTCTTACAATACATATATGTGATACATTTTTGTGGGATATAGATTGTCATTCTTTGGACTTCATGCAAGAATTGTGTATAATGGTTGATGCTATGCAACTGATTGCAGTAGACTAATATATCAGGAAGTGCCCAGGAATATATAACTACTGTAGAGATGTGGAGATATAATTGAAATTACAATGTATTGTATACAGTACGGTCCCAGTTCTGATTTCCAGTTCAAATTATTTTAACCCTCTCTGGACGGGTGGTACACTATGGTACCGCTCATTCAAGGGCCCGGTGGCCGGGTGGCACCATATGGTGCCAGTCATTTAATTGATTTAGGCCTAAGTGTTCGAAAGCCCCGGCATTGTGACATGCAAGGCTGGAATGCCCCCGTCGTGAGTGGGTTAACCCACTCACGCCGGATGACGTGCTGACATGTTTCGTGGTTTTCGCGTCCGACGCCGCCGACGAAATATCTGGCCAAGGCGGGCGCTCGGGGTGAGCGAGCGGGCAGCCCAGGCTCGCGGCCCGTGCGCCCGAGAATCTCGAAGCGTTCGGATGATGCATTCGAAAACCTCGATATAGCGACCGTGCAAAGCCGGAATGGCCCCGGCGTGAATGGGTTAAGGCAAAAGGGTTTTTGAGGCTTTCCCTTGGTCCGAAAGATTCCAATTATTGTAATAATTATAAAAAAAAGTATAATTTACTTGCATGTGGCATTAATGCAGGAAGCTGATGAGTGTACAGTTGTCAGTATGAGTTGAGAAATGCAGATATTAACTGTAGAGATAAACCCATGCAGTCCTCTCTCTACATTGCAGTTTTATGATTCAGTTAGAGTATTAGCTATATTTCCATTAGTGAATGTCATACAATAGAGCTGTAACAGTTGCACATTGAGCCAACCAGAGCATACCTCGACAACTAGAAATTTACTGAATAAAATTTTTATTAAAGTGAAGATAAACCCAAATGGTCAATTGATGATGAAGATGTGTGGACCACTATGGTTTTGTTTTATTACGTTTCCTTACACATTGATGGCTCCACAATCACTTAGTCACCAAGGAGCAATTACTAGGCCTTCCTAACATCACCTGGTTATCCCATTTCTTGAATATTCTGGAAGGAAAACCTTATATTTTTAATACTATTATCATTGTTGTTGTATACACTATTATGATGATTATACAATAATGATATTGAAAGTAAAGAATCATAAAAATAATAGAAATAACTTTTTTTTCTGAAAATTTTAGGAATGAGGTAAACAATAAGGCCAGTATGGCCAAGTAGTTGACTTCTTTGTGACTGAGCACTTGTGGAGCCATCTGTGTGTACAGAGAATTTATTAAACTAATCCTTAGTGATCGGTGCATACTCCCATCGTCAGTCAGCTAATATGTTGTTCATCACTCTATGTTGAAAATATAAATATAACAGACATTTCATTAATACAGATGTGTCCAGTATAAAGAAACCAGTGTTGCCTGGAACATTATATTGTTGAATTTGTCTGATTTGTTCAGATCAATTCATGATAAATGGCCGGCACAATACTGTGCCGCCCGGCAACTGGGCTTTTGAATGCGCGGTACACATGCTGTACCACCCGTCCTGTGTGGGTTAATACAGATGTGTCCAGTATAAAGAAACCAGTGTTGCCTGGAACATTTTATTGTTGAATTTGTCTGATTTGTTCAGATCAATTCATGATAAATGGATGGTTTCACTTTTCGATGTTGTGTTTCTTAGATATAAAAGTATTGAAATGAACCCTGTAAAAAATGAAAGGCATTGAAACAACATCAACACTAAAAATCAAAGAGACTCATAATAGCGTAATGTTAGGTAACAGGCGCAAGCAGTGACTAAGCACAAGATCTCTCCTAGTGCATTGCTGCACTGTGCTTCTGTGAGCGCTTTTCACCTGCTTGCTTCAAGGGGGGGGCAATAGGAGGTTTTGTATTTGTTTACATTATTTTCTCAAGTAAATAAAAAATATTTGTAAATGGAACTCCAACGATTATAAACATTTGTAATGATGTAAACCGTATGTTTTGACTAAGGATCATGACATGATAAGACATCATCCGGCAGGAGCAAAATATATTCATGAAGTGATATCAAGGTCACCTGTCTTAAATGAGCTAACTGCCAAGGTGCCAGAGTATTGGTGATTTACTTCATGTTAGCAGGTACTTTATTTCAAGTTTAATTGAATGGGGAAAATATTCTTGAAAATGACTTTTGAAAGTGTGAGTATGATGCTTTGGAATGGAATATGAAACTGCAGTCAGCCATAGTTCACT
>BOPN01000135.1:225000-237500 GCA_017312705.2 Penaeus japonicus
TTCTTATTACATATTTACTCAGTAATCATCCACTTGATTTTTTTCTTTTCTTTTCTTTTCTTTTCTGTTTTCATAATATTTTTTACTTAGTAAGATTTATCTAGGCAAACATTTTACATCATAGTCTATCTCTTTTCTTCTTTTTTTTCTTTCTTTCTTTTTTTGTTATCAGATTGTTAATTGACTCTTCTTTTTCTTTTTCTTTTTATTATCAGAGATTTAAATGACTCTTCATTTTCTTTTTCTCTTTATTATCGGATTGTTAATTGTCTGCATGAACTTGTTAACCAATACTGTTTGGTTTATGTTGAAGACTTTCTTTTCCTGCACAGGTTTTGTTTATCCACAGAGATCTGAGATGGATGATCACGATGCATATTTAAAAGAGGCACAATAGAGAGCTCTGATATTGAAGCATGAGCAGATCTTTAAAAAATGCACAGATTTTTGCTTTTCAATTTTCGTTGTCTTTTTCAGTCTTTCTTTTTTTTCCCCCTCTTTTATTCTTTCCTTTCTATTATTTTATTTTCCTTTAGTTTCAGTGACTACATTTGTTTTTCGTTTCTTTTTCGCTGACTATGAATTTCTGTTGCACTCGGTTGCACTGAATTGGATGTTGTATGTTTGGTTTTGCTGTACTGCTGCTCGTTTCGTTGTTTTTGTGCAACTGTAGTATAAGATGCTTGCTCTAGTGAGACATGCTATTATATGATGAGTTTAGTGAGATATGCTATTATATGATGAGTTTGACTTATTTCCAGGATAAATAGAGCTTTGAATTTGTGTAATATTTGGTCTAGTTTATGATTCATACATCATATTATCACCCAGGACAATGTTTCAAATAGCTTTCGACATGAAGAGTATGGGAAATGATTTACGAAGTACAGATGAGTGATTTTATTTCACTTTGTGGTTTTATGTGCAGTTTGTTAATCATTCAGTTGGGGTTATTAGCATGATTTTGATATATTTCCCTCTAATGGTCAGTCATATATATCTTCATTTTTGCCATTTGCAAAGAAGGGGATGAGAGGAACTTACCTACCTTTTGAAATTTGGTCTATATGTACTTTTTTCCTTTGTGCAATCAAGGTTTCATGAGAATGCTCTCAACCAGCTCATCAAATTGTCCTTAGATAGGGTGTCATGGAAGGGAATAGTCCCTGGTTTATTCAATACAAAGAACTCACAATTGTTTATAGATGTTGCAGGGTAATTTCATATTAGGGAAATGAGAGATGCATTATGATGTAGGTAAAGTTGTTCCTACTGTAAAACTTCGTAAAGTATATGTATTTAATTTTTTGTAATGTGATTACCTGTATCATAGTTTGTGTATCTCTGTCTACTGACAGTTGTCATTCCTTGTATTTTCTACATGTTTACTTATTACTTTAAAATTATATTTGTTTCTGTGTGTGTGTGTGTGTGTGTGTGTTTTTGTGTGTATGTATATATGTATGTATGAATGTATGTAAATGGGTGAGTGTTTCTGTTTTGTGTGCATGCATCTGTGTTTATTTGTTTATTTATTCCTTTTCAACTGAAATTATATTAACGATAATGATTTTGCACAATGATCTAACATTGAGTTTCCTTTTCCAAGTAGCTGCCCCAACCGCTATTGTGACAACAGTGGTTCCGCTGGGATCGCAGTCAACGCACATGATCTGTCCACATTGCCATTCCGAGATAGACACTGCCACCAAAACCTCTCCGTCCGTGGTAGCATGGTTGTCTGGGTGCATTATTTGCATCCTTGGGTAAGTTAAGATTCATCATTTTTGTGCATGTTATTGATGTTTACAATAACTGAATCTACTTTCCACTTTATGATGTGTCTGCATAATACAAAGATATAAGAAACTTTTATTTTGATTTTCTATTTTATATATCTCCATAGAGAAGTTGGAACATTTTTTGCAATTAGATATTTTGATTCATGAAGGTAATATAAATTTCTATATTTTTTAAATTCCATCTGATTTATTAGTAAATATAACTTTTTGCTTGATATTCAAATGTATTCATAACTGCTCTATACTTGGAAACACTAAGCATGTTCAGTTCTGATCACAGGAAGTAACTTTTTACTCAATGATTAATAAAGCCTAGCAATATCTGATATTTTTTATTAGAAAAATATAGAGTTAGTCTTCCATTGAATTTGCTTTACCCCATTGATGTCAGGAGTATATATGTTTATTCATACTGACATGCACATATGCACTGTCTGTTTTATATAAGTGGCTCCACAAGAGTCAGTCAAATATGATAATTAATGAAAGTGGTTTTAATAAGGGTAATAAGGAATGGGGTTAAAAAGGTGTTAAGGTAAATCTGTAATTGACTAATTGGTGAAGTGCTTACAAGCCATCTATGATAAAATTGATTGTCTTCGACAGTGGAAATGCTGGGATTAATATTTGATAATGATAACATACATCATTAGAGCAGAGCCATTTACTTTGATATATGTCATTTCTAAGACCAGACCATTTATACAGTGACTGCATATGAGCAGTCCACTTCTTGATCTACTCATATCACTGAAAATTGTCAAGCTTAACTCAGTATATCTCATCTGAGCTTTGATTGACCTTGTCTAGCCAAAACTTAGCCCCTTGATGAATTGCATATACATTTTCCAGATAATTTATAGAGATACTGTGTATCAGTTATTATGTGAATAAATGATTAATAGGGTATCTTTTCTAGAAAGCCAATTTAAGTTAACCCTCTTGTGATGGGTGGTACACTACTGTACCGCTCATATTAGGCCCGTTCGCTGGGGACGCGATACGGCGTCGTTTATTCAATTGATTTAGGCCTATGCATTCGAGAGCCCCGGCATTGTGACATGCAAGGCTGGAATGCACCCGGCATGAATGGGTTAAGATAGCTTTTATGGAGTATTATAACCTTCTCTTTCACTTAACCAACATTTAGTTTGTTTTTGCTTCTGAGTTAGGGATATTATTACCCATCCAAGGTTATTATGCATTAAGACCCTCAGCCACAACTGAACATTTTAAAATGAGACTCGACTCAGAAAGCTGAAGCTGATATTTGGATATCATGAAATTGGTAGATGATAGTATATATGCCACCACAAAAACAATATATGTGCCAGTCAAGTATTTCAAAATGGTACCCAACTCCAAATAAATCATACACTGGTTTTCATTTTTTGTAAGCAGTTCCAGGGTCAGCATGTACTTAACCCATTCACACTGGGGCAATTCTGGCTCTAAATGGTCGGAACGTCGGGGTATTCGAAGGCATAAGCTTAATGCTTCGGGATTCTCGGGCGCACTGGCCGTGAGCAAGCGCTGTACACTTGCTCACCCGGCGCACCGGCCTTGACCAAATATCTCGTCGCTGGCTTCTGACCCAAAAAACACTGAACGTGATAGCAAGTCAATCGATGCAAATGGGTTAACACTTGTACCAGCAGTGTTTTTTTCATCATGGCACTTAAAGTGTGCCAAATCCATTTATCCAATCCTCAAAGCCTTTTACACCTGGATAAGGGTTTAACTTACGGTCAGTAGTGTGGTTTAACCCATTGGTCGAGGTTTTAATAAAATATGTATACAGTTGGATGGTGGGTTTACATTGTATGGCACAGTGCCATCCGTGTCTATGACCGACTGCCTTGGCAACAAATCATGCCATCCGCTGTCAATGGGTTAACCCATTGGTCGTGGTATTAAAAAAAGGTCAATGCAGTAGGATGGCTGTTTTACATGTCTTGCACGATGCCATCTGCGTCTATGACTGACTGCCTTTGCAGCAAATCATGCCATTCGATGCTAATGGATTAAGATGTGACTATTTTCTGTTATTTTCTAGACTTTTAGATGAAATATGACTTTATGCATGTTACCAAAGGGATTCTAGTTTGCATTTTGTTTACTAGGTCATCATAATTGAAGGAATTAATTACTTATTTTTCAACCTTCCTTGTTGTGCTCACTCACAAAATAGATACCACTATTTATATTATAGTTTGGAAAATGAACCAAATATTTCTTGTCATTATGATTTTAAACTATACATGTGTTGAATGTTACCTGAATTAAAAAAAGTAAATGAGAAATTATATTTATTGCATTTAGTATCAAAAACATATGAATGTTAAATGACAATTCATACATTTTTGACAATGAAAAATGCTTGAGTACAAGTTAAATGATATTGATACATAGAATGAGAGCAGCATTTTTGCTTTTTGCGTTATAAAGTTGAATGGTGATCATTAGAAAAATAAGATACTTTGTGAATATGTCAGTTGATATCAGAAATGTAATTCTTGGACATTATTGAGCTTCATTTTGCTTGTTTAATTTTATTTGATCTAATCTAATTTCATCTTAGCTTAGGCTAATATCACATACTCTAAACTTAGGTACTCTCTAAATTATGTGCAATTTGTAGATGATATGTAAAGATGCTGGCTGTATGTGAATTTACCAAATATCTGAAGCAGATACAGTGCCAGTCACTTTTTAAGCTTTTTAACTAGAATTTTACCCATGGGTATTGTGGCAAAATATAGTGTGAATATAGTAATGTGTATGCATTCATATTTCAATTTTATTATATTCTGATAAAGCCGGTTTACGTCATTAGTTCATTATGGAGTCCAAATGAAATGTATGATTACATAGGAAATGTATGATAACAAGTTAGCAGCAATAAATATTCTTTTGATAGTGATTTGAAATTTGAAAGGAATATTAGAAAACAAAACCAAAAAGCAGAAACTTCTTAATCTTTTAGAATAAGATGAATTCATTTGTTTATCATTGGTAGCATGAAGTAGAAACAATCTAAAGTATCTTTTCATGAGGAATATCTCCTTGAGCATACATTGATACTATAATACCTGGGATACAATAATTTAGTGTTCATAGTTGCTTCAAAAGTTACTCATTTAACCATGAACTAAATATTTCTTTTCATCATCATGTTAACCATAAATGTCAGGTGACGTGATATCACGTCATGGGGTGGCACCTGGTGACACAATATCACGTTGTGGCTTTTTATATGGCTGGCAAAACAGGTGATTGTGAATGCAACTGGAGGCTGTGGCCAGAACAGGCAAAAAGCCCAAAGCATTGGACCTGCATACTCAAAAAAAAAAAAAAAGCTTTTAGACTGGATGGAGCCAAAACTACCCCATAGTCATGGCGTTAAACTTACATGGTTTAACCCATTTGTGCCAGTTGACTTGCTATCACATTTAGTGGTTTTTGGGTCAGACGCAGGCGACGAGATATTTAGTCACGGTCGGTGCGCTGGGTGATCAGCCGTACAGCGCTTGCTCTTAGCTAGTGCGGCCAAGAATCCCTAGGCGTTAGGCTTATGTGTTTGAATATCCTGGCATTTCGACCATTAACCCATTGGAGCCGGTTGACGTGATGACACGTTTTGTGGTTTTTGCGTCAGACGCCCAGGACGAGCAATGAGGGCAAGCCGCGCACTCGGGTTGAACGAGCCCAGGCTTGCAGCTTGTGCGTCCAAGAATCTCAAGGTGTTAGGCTCATGCGTTTGAGAACCCCGGTATTGCGACCGTGCAAAGCCGGAACAGTCCCGGCGTGAATGGGTTAAGAAGCAAAATAGCCCCTTCGTCAATGGGTTAAATGTTACCAGATTTTTAAAAGTTGATGATACCACATGCAACGTCAAAAGTAGAATATATATATCTAAAACCATGGTACTCACTTTTCTTTGTATGTATGTGCTTACTACCACCACCACCACCACCAATAATGAGGAATTTTTTCCCCTCTTCCTTTGCTCCTTCTCTTTTTCCTGTCCCTACTCCTCCAAAACTGTTCCATCACCCTCCTAAGAGCAGAGGGTAGGTGAGCAACTGTTAAAAAAATGGATCTTTATTGGTAATCATTTTCGTCATGTATAAATTATGACCTTTCAGTAATTTGATGTGTATCTATGAGTTACCCAGAGGCTCAGTTTGGACCTAAACTGCCTTGCCTCTACCTCCTCCTCCTCCAACCTTTGCACATATCTCTGTCTGAATATTTCTTATCCCATCTTACCAAATAATTACTTATATTTTTCCCCCCAACAGGTGCTGGCTGGGTTGCTGCCTTATTCCCTGCTGCATTAATGAGTGCATGAATGTCGAGCACAATTGCCCTAACTGCCAAGCCTTCCTGGGCAAATACAAAAGAGGATAGAAAACAACATTTTAACCTTCCACACGTCTCACTCTTAATGGTGGTTATTATGTGACAGTCAGTAGCAGACAGAGCAGATGTATGTAGAGATATATATATGTATAGTATATTTATTTTTCTCATTTTGCATATTTTATATTTTCAGTTTGAAATGAAAACTTTTAAGGGTTATAATGTTTTACATATATTCATGTATTTGTATTATCACTAGTTCTTTGGTTATTCTGCAATGTGCAATGGCCTTGCAACAGTAAGATATTAGAAAATGTACGATGTGGTTGGCTTCACTTTATGAATAAGGATTGCCATAATAAATTCCCTAATGTAAGTATCCAGAAACAAAAATTTTACTGCAGCATCGCAATAGATGTAGATTATTTATTTTAATAGGAAAATAGTGAGTAAACTATGGGAATCTACAGCAGTAGCATGCTGGTAGTAATAGATTTCACAGAGAATGAACCAGTGAAGTTCAATGGTGTTTTCTAAATTTATTTCTTTATTACAAGTTGGATGTTAAAGAAGTTACAAATTAGGGTCCCCAACAAGAATTGATAGTTCATAGACATTTCACTTTCTTTAGACACAGGTTTTTATAAAGTATCAGATCAGTCTTTAGTACATGGAAAGAAGGAAAAATATTTTAGATTAGGTAAACATATTGGTATTACTTAATTCTTCCATACTTGTATATGAAGTGCCTTGCAGATGAGTTAATTTTGAATGGATATGCTCATCAGAATAGGAAAAAAGTTACCCTTATTTTGCCTTTGCTATTACTTACTGTCACATATATCAAAGAGTATTGTTTGAAGAGGAGTTTAGAATCTATTTGTGAATTAGTAAGTAGTTGCCAATTTTTGTTGCTCTCAAGACATTAGTTCACATGTAATGTAACCCTGAATCTCATACATTATGTTCCAGTAGATTAAAGCAGAAATAGGAAGGAAGTACTGTACCTCATTTTCAAAACAGCCACTTGTTATATGGAATCCAGACCATATAAGGAGTTATTTTTTTAATCATGGCAGTGTCATCTTAGCATTAGTTGAAGAGAGATTACGTTGACATAGGTTGGGAAGACTTTATTCTCAAAATTTATTAAATGTTTTATATACATATCTTTTATGTACAATGCATTTTTTTCGCTAAACCCACAAAGGAACAAGGCTTTATTGATATTTTTTTTATGTAAACAATTCAGCTGTAGTTGCTGATACTTATTTAGGATAATGTTATTGTATTAAAAAACGTGTGTATTTGCTTTGTTTTGCAGTAAATTTCAGTTCCCTATTATTTTAATGGCAATAACAGTAACTTTTGGGTTGTAAATTCTTCTGAACTTTAAGAAAAGGCTTTGCATGTTATATATAAGATGAAGAAAAGGAGAGGATTTAATACTTATGAATTAGATTTATTAGAATGTACTGAACTGTTACTACATGCATAGAGGATTGTTCTCATTACTGAACCATTCACAAAAGGATTAATATGTGTGCAACATTATTAATATGATCAAAGACTGTGGATTTTTTAAAATCTTGTTTTTCTTTTTTCATTTAGGAATAACGTTTTTTAAAACTAAGCCTGTAGAGAGTTTCTAATATTTTGAAACTAAAGTGACACCAACTCCATGTATGAGTTGCGAGTAAGCTTTCAAAGGTGCGCAAGTAAATTTATCAGTATTTTCTTGGAATCTCAATAGAAAAAGGTAACAAATAAGTAATACAAGAAATGTATGACTTGCTGTATTTTGCATTTTTTGGATTCAGGGTAGAGTATGTTCTTGGTAATATCTTCAGGTGTTTCAACATATTCTTTGTAATATCATATGTTGTGAACATAAGTCATTATTTTAAAGATTGGCAACCCACCAAATACATTTCCTTGCTTTACAGAAACTTAGAAATGTTGAAACATTTGGAGAGAACCGAAAGATTTTTGGAACCTGTTGTTGTTATTGTTGTTATTATGAGTAATTTTTGTATTATTATTATTATTATTATTATTATTATTATTATTATTATTATTATTATTGCTGTTATTATTATTATTTTTTATATTATTATTATTATTATTATTATTGTTATTTTTATTATTATTATGATTATTGTCATCATCATCATCATTATTATCATTGTCATTACCATTATTATTATTATCATCATGTTCCATATTATTATTACTAATTATTATTATTATTATTATTATTATTGTTCTTGTTCTTGTTCATGTTATTAGCCATGATCATTATTAACAATGTCTTTATTATTTTGATTAGTAGTGAGATTATATGATGGTGCTTTTATAATTATTATTAGTAAGAAAAAGAACGGATTAGTTATTTTCATCTTTATTTTACTTACACACATGATTATTTTTGATGAATATTGCTATTATTTTTTGGTATTATTGTAATTGTATATTTTGCATAAAGATTTGATGCACTAAGTGGATTTAAGTGAGTGGTGAACTTCATTTAAACAAAGCTCATATATTTTCTGACATGGCTAATCTATGTAATGTATAACTTTTTTTACAATAGAGTAGAAGATGATATAGAATATCGGTCTCATTGCCGATTGTGTGAAAAATGGACATACACTGCACAACTTTATTTACAAAGTTTAACCATGTTGACCACTATCATACAGGTCTTTATGTACCAAAATAGATAATTCTATGTAGTTTTATTTCATCTCTGTAAACAAGTCATCTGTATCTTACTCATTAGAATAAGTCTTGTGCATGGTTCTTTTTAAACTGTATTCAGATACGTTTTTATTTTCACTTTTTCCTTGCTGAATTAACCAAATATCCCAACCAGTGCCTAATTGGGAAATATTATGGAAGCCTCTTTTTATGGTACTTTTCAAAGGCAATGAAATAAATGTCTTTAGCCAGTATTACACTCCCTCAAAAATATGCTGCGTGATTTTATGTTTGGATGAAGAACTCCCTACAAGGGTAGTTGTTTTTATTTGAGTTGCTCAGTGATTTGAGAATACCAGATAAGAATTGTATACTTCCTAGTTAGGCAATATTACTTTGTTAAGTGAGTTCTTTATGCTAAGTAAAGGCTTGGAAACAATTTAAAAATATTGCATATTAACAGACTTGTAAGCATACTATATGTGTTACTATCCATGTTATGTTGAATATGACACCATGACACTTATAACGCAATACAAAGTTGCAATGGAAGAGCGTTTCATTATTCCCAATTGTTTTGACTTTTTTCTGTAGTCTTAATGGCTTCAAATGAAGTTACCCAAGAGAGGTCATTTGAAATCTGAAATATTCATCTATTTCCTATGTATTTATCAGATACTTTTTGTTTCATAAACTAAAAAAAAAATAGAATTAGATACTAGTATTTTGATATTTTTCATGCGGGACAGATGCAGAATTTTTATCTGATTTTTTAAACTAATGTTTTATGTAAAACACTTTATGAGCAAGTATGCTAAATATTACTTACAATGCTCCTGGTTTAAGGGAGCAGATGGTGTATTCAATAACTGCTGAATGACAGATGATAATATTCAGCTGAGGAAAACATTTTAAAGTTCTGTTTTCAGTTGTTTACAGGTTTTGCAGTTGAATATTTGTAACATTGTAATTGTCATGATAGAGTGAATTCTTTTGTAATGTCTAGTATATTTCATAAATATGATATATGAAATAGACAAATCATGATTGTATATTATTAGTATGAAGAGTGTGTGTGCTTGTATGAGAGAGTGTGCCAAATAACTGATAATCAGAATATTGTTATTTCATTTCAAAAGAGAGACACACACAATACACATCCTATTACCTTTATAAATCCTTGTGCGCCAAAAGAAAAAGAAGAAAAGAAATACACACATACACATACAGAGAGAAAGAGAGAGAGAGAGAGTGTCATTATAGTTTCGCATGGTATATTTCACACCAGGTATGTGTCTAATATAACCAGTAAAGTTTTTATCAGCTTTGTGAATGGGGGCTCCCAGGCACTGCGGTGGCTGGCAGTGGAGCACTAGGTGATCATGGTCCAGTGGAGTTAGGTGCATTTATGGTAGCCCCATCGATGCATGTTCGCAGCTGTTCTTGCATGACTTATCTGAGTTTGTTTGCCTGTGTCCATGGCCTTCTGGAGAAGCTGCGGAAGCCATTCATTCAGTGGCTGAGTGGTGTAAAATACCAGTTCCCCACCTCTAGGGGGTTTAGCTCCATTCCTCTCTCCAAAATCTCCCTTCCTTGTTCTGTTGAAAAGCCTTGATTTCTAGCTTCAGGTGTTGGGTGCTGAAGCCTGTGCTTGTTTGAGTGGTGTGATATTCTCTGTGAGATAGGCTGATGCTGCCTCTGGGCAAGCTCTTCTCTGCGAAAGCTGTTGCAAGTGAATGTTGCACATTGCTAGTAGCCAGGTTCCACCTGATGGCACCTGAAATAAGTCGCAGGCTTTGGTGTCCATCTTGTTTATGTAGGTGCTGCGTGTCCAAACTGGGGCACAGTATTCCGCTAAACTGTAGCATAGGGCCAGTGTAGATGTTAGGACTCCGAAGAGCGAGAGGGAGAGACTGAGAACAAACGAGAGAGTAAATGAAAAGAACTGGTGAAGCTATTTGACAATTTCAAACTATTTTGAGAGTTGTCGCTTTTCTATCCAGATCAAATGAGCCCAAACTCGCCTAAGGAATCTCTACTTCTCGGGTTTTACAGTCAGCCTTATTGGAGGTCGCACAGCCATAGGATGCACGCACTAGTTATATAAAAATGATAATAGTAATGATAAATAGTTGCAATAATTGTAATGATGATGGTGATGGTAATGATAATGAAGGAAATAATATAAGGGAACTATGATGACATAACAAAATACTATAACAATTAAGTGGATAATATTACATCTCGACAACCCGGACAATCCAAAGAATCTACAAAAAGAAGAAAGGAGTACTCTAAGTGGTACTGCTACTGTGCAGTATACAAAACCTTACTAATATCTTTAACAGTGCGGGGGAATTAACCTCGAGGCATTTGATAAACACCGCTGGCACTATGCGTGGGTAGAGGCGCAAGCGTAATTACACGCCTAGCATGGGTTAACTAGATCACGGAGGTATTAAAAAGATTCACGTTTTAATGTCGCAAACATCAAAGGTGACAAACAACCTCGTGTGTCATCTAGAATGTCAATCTTATGAGAGATTTCTTGGCTTATTTTCAAAATATTTCGTAAACATTTGGAAGTTATGAAGAAAGCTGATATAAGTGTTAGTGGAAAGAGGATGTTAATCAAGTTATTGATTTTAAAATACCGGAATTAGGCGAAGGTTTCTAATATTTCTTGATTTTATATTCTGTGCATTTGTCATGTATTTGATTTTATCTATTCCTCACGTTTTTATATACCGTTCTACAACGAAAATATTACTATCAATAACGCGCGCACATAGATTACGAAAACTACCTTGCAGAAAAAAATCTGCCAAGAACTGTAGATAAATTGAGAGAAGAAAATGTTTACCGATGCCTACAGTCGGTGGAATTTCAAATACCTCGAGTTCTTATTTGTTACGTATGAACCAAAATTTTGCCAGTTAATTGCCGTTTCTTGCGGAATGTCAAGCTAGATAAGAAGTCTGACCAAAAATGTCGTTAGAAGACTCGGCCACGATCTCTTTGCGAGGGCGGAAGAGGGGAGAGCTGCAACTAAAATGAAACAAGCAACTATAAAGGTAGATGTGAAGATTCGTTATGTTTTTTGTATACGAGGAATGGAGAGCTGAATAAAACGTTCCACTAATCAACTCGGATTAGTGAACTTACCAAAAGATATTTCAAGAATTTTTCTTAGACGCTTAGATCTAACATTACATATTTTATCATGATTTAGACGAATTCAGTGATATGAATGTACCGTTTATGCATTTATTTAATTCAGACTTGCTTTCTCTATAATTTCAGAATACATAAAATGAATATAGACACAATGCCAAAAATAATGAAAACGGAAATAGTTTATTAAATCAGTAATGATCCATCATATAATGAGATGAATTTATTACTATTCACTCCATTTCTTCAAAATAAGTTTAAAAACTTTAAACAAATTACTATAACAAATAATAATAACAAACAACCTCGAAAGAGAAATTCAGATCCGCAGAACGAAGATAAAATGGCGGGAAAATCTCTTTGATTAAAGCCAAACCATCTACGGTCGTATTTTTGAACATCCTATTTAAAGTTTAAGATCAGCGCTTTACAAGATAGAATTTTTTTTTAGAGTGCTGA
>BOPN01000135.1:255000-265000 GCA_017312705.2 Penaeus japonicus
GAGCGAGATACCGAGACAAACAGAGAGACCGAGAGTTCGAGAGACAAAGACAAAGGCCCGTTCCAAGAGATCTCAACAAACACAGGAAGACAAACAGCGCATCCAGCCCCCGCCAGCGAGTTCTGTTGATCTCCCTCGGTCGATATATGACACAGATCCGGAACGACAAAAGACCCAGAGAATGGCCGGCTGCGAGTCACGTGACCTAGGGCCAAGTAGCGCCAAGGTCAAGTTCGAGGTCGGTGTGACGTCATTAACGGCTATTAAATGAGGGGAAGGAGAATGGATTGGGTGAAGAGTGATGAGAGGTAAAGGAATATGAGAGAATGAAATGAAGGAAATGTAGAATATATACGTTTTTTTCTGTGAATAGAGGGAATGTAAAATTATTAGAAAAGGCCAGACGCTCAACAAATGAAAATGATGTTGACGTTGAATAATGCAGAATGATACCATGTTTCGTAATATACATGCCGCAAATTCTCTGAGTATTTTAGCATGAAATTCTCCAACTTCCAAACACTTCAACATGAAATTCCCGTCATACCAACTCTTTATTCGAGCATGAGATTCACATACTTTCGCAATGTTCTTGCATTTCATTCATTTGCAATTCCTTATGAAGATAAAATCCTAATACATTAAATCCGTATAGCAATTAAAACCTTATACCGATGTACCCTGAATTCTTTATAACGCTATAATAAGAAGATATACCTGCATGGTCTTTAATTCCATTTTACGATATGTTCCTAAGACCCTTTAACTTAGATAGTCCTTCAAACTTATACCTGTGTGGTACTCAATTCCACACAATAAGAAAATCCTAAAACAGCACGATCTAAAAGCATAATCAACACCATAAATTCGCAGCACCACAGCATCATCAGAGGAACCATCACAGCATCACCACAACTCTTGACCAGGACTACCACAGCACTACCACAGAGTGTGTGTACTGCTACAGCTGCTTGTTAAAAGCGTAGCCTTGGCTTCCGCTCTCGTTTTGGTCTTTTCTGTCGCCGCCGCAAGTATTACCAGACGATTCAGGGAAATCTTGTAAAGGGAGTTATTGTATTCACTAAAATGTTAATGATTTTTTCTAACGGGAGGAGCTTGAGATATTTTTCTCTTGAGACGCAAGTGTGAGATTAACGAATATATGAATGATGGTGGAAAAGATAAGAGAGAATATTAACGAGGGCATTAGAATTCAAGAGACGTGTGAATGATAATGAAGATGGTAACACCACTAAAGAGAAGTAGGCGGAGGGGGAGGGGGGAGGGAGGAGGGGACGGTAGGGGGCAGGTGGAATCGAGGCAGGGAGGGAGGGAGAGAGAGGGGAGGTAGAGAGAGAGAGAGAGAGAGGGGCACGACCTGCCGAGTCTCGCGCTAGCTCCTCGACCCTCAGTCTCAGTCTGTCTGTGACCCGTGAGGCGGCGGACGTGCAGGAGCTTCTCGTGTCACGCCAGGTGCTGTCGCGGATCTGTAACGAGGGTGTGTGGCGGGCGGGAAGGGAGAGGACCTCGCGCGTAACAAACTGCGTTACAATCATTTCTCTTGTAACGCTGTTGGCTTTTTAATAATGGGGTATTACCATGGCTGTTGCTGGATTTTCATGACGAATTTGCGAGTCAGCGAAGGTGATATGAGTAAGTGACAGATTCTAAAAAGGTGGCGACGGTGGTGCACGTGCGTGTGAGAGGATAACGTACATAAAACGGCCTCATCGCGTGACGTCCGCGTCACTTTCTCTAGATATTCGGCTGCACGCGCGGAGGAGACAACATTAACGCAAATGTGTAAAAAAGAAGAAAGACAAAAAAAGCAAAGTCTCCTGAGCAAGATGGTTTATAAGACGACATTCTCGCTGAAAAGACCCGATGATAAAGCCTTTGATCCCGCCATAAAAGCTGCTTTACCTTCTTCAATAAACCCTCTTCAAAATTTGATAGAGTTCGCGCGTCGGCTGCCGATGCCTTACGAGCGTAAAGAATGTTCAACGGCCGAGAACTTTCCCGGGAAATATTTTCAGCCGCTGACTAAGAAGGCATTACTGGCGCCCAGACTCGCGGCTTTTACGTGGTGACGTTGCAATAAACACGATCTTGCACGAAAGGGAATGGGGGAGAAAATGTATCTTGTGTAGAATGATTTTTTTTCATATTACGTTTGATATTATTTAAAAAGATGCTATAGTAGTGTTTGTAATCTAAACAAGAGAATGCGTTTAAAGAACATTCAAACAGAATGAAAGAAAGCAGCCCGCACACACACACACACACAAACATCCACATAACCACATACTCGAACGACATCATTTGCAACATCGCGATCAACCCTGCACCTTGTCTGCAATAGTCCCAAAGGCGGAACTCGGAGAATGTACGAGAGCGAGCGAGCGAATCGACAGCTTAATGCAGCGACTTAGATTTTACGAGCCTTTCGGATTGTCGTCGCAAAGGGAAACATAAGCGGCGACTTTCTCTTGTGTCGTTCATTCGCTTCATCCATTTCAAGGGGAGGGGGGAGGGGGGATGGGAGAAGGGGAAGGGGAGGGGAGAAGTTATTACCGGTCGGAGAGTGAGGAGGAGGAGGAGGAGGAGGAGGAGCAGGAGGAGGAGGAAGAGGAGGAGGAGGAGGAGGAAGAGGAGCAGGAGAAGGAGGAGGAAGAGCAGGAGGCGAAGGAGGAGTAGGAATAGAAAGAGAAGGGCGAGTAAGTAGGTGCAGCCTGAAGATGATGATGAGGAAGAGGAAGGGTTTGAGGAAGAAAAGGAGTAGGAGGAGGAGAAAGGGAGGGAGCGGGGTCACTTAGCTTGAGTTCTGAGGTGAAAAAGGGTTTGATGAAAGGGCGAGGAAGTGGAGGAGAGGAGAGGAGAGGAGGGAGGGGGGGGGGAGGGAGGAGAAACATAAGGGGTTAATTGCCGTTCATTCGCATCATCCATCAGGGAGCCGAAGAGGGGGGGGGGGCGAGGGGGGTCACAGGCAGGTTACTTTAATGAAGTTTCGAGAAGATTAAGAGAAAAGGAGGAAGGTTATGATGTGGAAGAGGAGAGGAAGAAGACTGCGAGAAGGAGACGGAGAAGGAAAAAATGGTGAGGAAAAGGAGAAGAAGATGAAGATGATGATAATGAGGAGGAGGAGGAGGAGAATGAGGAGGAGAAGAGGAAGAGAAACACAGGTGGCGAAGTGATCTTGTATCTCCTATTCACATCATGCATTCTAGGGGATGAGAGAGTTCAGTTCTGAGGCTTGGAGGAGGGGAGAGGAAGATGAGGAGGAGGAGATTGGATAAGGAGAAGAGAGGATAAGGAGGAAAAAGAGATAGGAGGAAGAGGAGATAGGAGGAAGGGGGTAACGAGAGGGAACTTATCTCAGTACTCCTAACAGATGCAGAGGAGACGGAAGGAGAGAAGGAGGTGAAAGAAGAAGTAGAAGACGAAAAGGGCGACGAAGAGAAGGAAGAAGAAAAAGGAGAGAAGGAAGAACAAAAGGCTTAGAGGAAAACAGATTTCCAAAAGCCAAAGAGGATAAAAAAGCCCAAACCGAAGAGAGTGAGGCTGAGCACCCGACCCCAGCAGCACCAGGACTGGCCAGAGCAAGCAACCCCAGACCCGAGAACCCATCCTTGCAGTGTCATAACGCCACGGCAATTTACGTCGTATAATGAAGCATTTTCCTGATGGTTATTATAACGGGCGCGCTGTAACGAGGTATTAGTGGCTCGTGGCCGTGTCTCTGGCCCGATCGCGGGGGTTATGGGGTCGGAATGGGGAGGTTATCGGCCGTTATATGCAATAACACTTTGGTGGATTGATATCACCTTTCAGTTTCTCTTCTTGCTTTGTTTGAGTTGCTCTTTCCTTCATTTTCACTTTTCGTCTCGACTCATTTTGTTTTGTTTTATTTTTCTTCCCTAGTTTTTTCTTAATCTTCTTAAACTTTATTATCTTCCTCTTCTTTTCCTTCTCCTTCTGTCTTTTTTGAATGATTCACTTTCTCTCTTTCATTCTTTCTCCTTTTTCATCTATTCCTTTAGCTCTTTTTTTACTCCGTTTATTACAACTCTCATTTCTTGTCTTTCGTCTTTTCATTTCACTTTCCTCTTGTTCTTGTTCTCCCCTTTTCCTCTGCTGTGTTTCATTTTCTTCTCTTTCTTGCCCTCTTCTGCTTCTTCGAACCCCCTTTCATTCCTTCCTTCGACACTGTAGCGAATTACCAATAGCCTAAAAAGATTAACAAAAAGAAAGATAATATGAAAATCGATAACTAAAATGCTGCACGACTATTATCAACAGACGGTTAGTAGCTAAAATAATAGTCACGAACCTCATAGCAGGCTAGTGACGTCATTCACCTCCCTTCAAAATGTTTACTTTCATGCACATGCCACATTTCGGCGCCGGGAGGATGTGTAGACCTCATGATCGTATCCGCACACATGATCGCTTATTCGTGAGGATGCATATCGTCCGCTCATGCGAACGCATATTGTCTACTCATAAAAGATTCATTAGGGATATAGTACTCAAGTGTGTTCATTCAGTGCGTTCGTTAACGAGGTGTGAAAAAAAAATGTTCCCGAGTTCTCTCTTTCTTTCTTCTTCTTCCGGTATTGAGGTTATTGTTGTTTGTAGAGTAAAAAAAGAAAAAAACAACGAAAAAAGAAAGGTATCGATTTTTTTTTTTTTTTTTTTTTTTTTTTTTTTTTTTTTTTTTTTTTTTTTTTTTGGCGAACGCTTGAGTAGCGGGCGTGACTCCAATGAAAAAATAGGAGGGTAATTAAATCGTTTAGCGTCGCGGATCGATCACGAGGAGCTCTCACAGTAGAATGTGTTTTTGTCTGCGTGGCGGAGAGAGAGAGGGAGAAAAAAAAGGGAGAGAGAAAGAAAGAAAGAGAGAGAGAGATAGATAGATAGATAGAGAGAGAGAGAGAGAGAGAGAGAGAGAGAGACAGGCAGAGAGAGAGAGAGAGAGAGAGAGAGAGAGAGAGAGAGAGAGAGAGAGAGAGAGAGAGAGAGAGAGAGAGAGAGAGAGAGAGAGAGAGAGAGAGAGAGAGAGAGAGAAGAGGAAAAAAACGTCAGAGAGAGAGAGAGAGAGAAAGAAGAGGACAAAATCGTCCGAGAGAGAGAGAGAGAGCACTCATAAATGCACGTACACGAAGCGCTCAATTCGCCACCCTAGCAAAGCGAAAGCAAGCTCTGTAACCACACACGTCTAAGCGACGAGGGTGAAGACCTGTCTGTAAATTCACGGGTTGTTTTCTGGCCAGTTTTCATTCACTTGGCCCTTTGAGCAGCATGTCCAATTTACTTCTGCCTTTTCTAAGTGGGAAGTATGAGAACAAGAAGTCAAAGGAGGAGAAGAAGAATAACCTGAAATAAAAGAAGTATATGAAGAAGAAGAACAAATAAGAAGAGAGAAAAAAATGAAAATAGGGAAGAAGAAGAAGAAATGGGAGGGCTAGAAGAAGAGGAGTAGGGATAAAAAAAAAATAACGAAGGAAAAAAAAGAAAAAAGTAATAAATAAGAGAAAGAAAGAAAAAAAATCAAATTAAAGAATAAGCATGAGAGGAAAACGCTAAAAAAAACCGCAACTTCAACCCCCGAATTGTGTTCTCCAGAGTGAGGCAGGAACTGTTTACATTCTTATCCGTTCAGCGGATATATTCTTGGCTGTCGAAAACGATAATATTTGTAGTTCGTACGACGTCGACTGTTTGTAAAGAGCTGTACGTTGACAGACACACGAACTTGTTTTATTTTCTGGAGTATGTTTAGTTTTCTTGAATATATGGATGTATTTGAGTTTGTCTAATGGTAGATTTTATTTGCAAAACTTTATGCACATACTTACGACATAGTACAGATGTTTAACAAAAAGAAAGGCATTAGCTGTAGTATCTAATAGGTACAGCTAATGGCCATAAAAGGGACTGTAAATACTGGGATCAGCGAAGATAATATTGGTGCTCTAGGTAACATTAACATTCGATTTAAGATTAACGGTTGCAGGAAAAAGAGACTTTGTAGTTTTAGAAGGAAGAAGACAGGAATATCACACGTCTGTGAGACAGAGTGTGATAGCGTGTGAGTACGAGGAAGCGCTGCTCACATAACATGTAGAAAGAAGGGAGAGGAGAATGGTATAGGACAAAAAAGGCGAGAGAGAGAGAGAGAGAGAGAGAGAGAGAGAGAGAGAGAGAGAGAGAGAGAGAGAGAGAGAGAGAGAGAGAGAGAGAGAGAGAGAGAGAGAGCAGTAGATAAAAATATGTATAAACACACAGACAGAAATATAGGTAAAGATATAGACAAGAAAGAGATACAAGATCTTTATATAATCAAAAAGACAAACGGAGGAGAGACAGGCAGACAAACAAACAGACACAGATCGGGAGAGACAAAGATGAGGGAGATAATAAATGTAGAAATAAAACAGGGCAACGAAGAAAATGAAAAGAGAAAACGCAGAGGAACAGAAACTTACTTTGAATGAGTCAAGGAGGTTATTTATACTGAAGGGCCTAATCGGGGTGTGAGGGAGGAGAGGGGAGGAGAGGGGAGGGGAGTGGGAGGGGAGTGGGAGTGGGAGGGGAGTGGGAGGGGAGTGGGAGGGGAGTGGGAGTGGGAGAGGAGGGAGGTTTTCGAGGCGGGGAGGAGGGTAAGAGAGGAAGGAGAGAGGAAGGGGAGGAAGAGGAGTAGGAAAGGGTGGAAGAGGAGGAGAAGAGGAGGGGAGGAAGAGGAAGATTAAAGGGAGGGAGTAGGGGGAGGAAGGAGGGGGAGAGGGAAGAGGAGGGAGGAAGAGGAGGAGAGAAGGAATGGAAGAAGAAGAGGAGGAGAGGAGAGGAGTAAGCTATAAAGGGTAAGATTAGAGAGAGACAGGGAGCGCAGGAGGGGAAGGAGGGAGGAAGAGGAGAAGAAGAGGAATGGAGGAAAGGGAGGAGGACACGAGGGTATCATTCTTCGCTTCTTTACCCACGTCCCTCCCCCCTAACCCCCTCCCCCTACTCCCCAAACTACCTACATTCTACCCTCAATCTCGCCCTGCTCTTACCCCACTACTCCTACCCCTTACCCCCTGCCCCCATTCTTTCCTCTATCCCCCCCTACCCCCCCCTTTCCTTTATTCTCACTCCCACCCCTTTCCTCCCCTCAGACCCTCCTCACCCACCCTCACCCAGTCCACCCCCTCCCTCTCTTACCCCTCCCCCCTCTCACTCCCCTCGCACCCAACCTCCCTCTACCCCAACCTCCCCCTACCTCCCCCGACCTCCCCCAACCCCCCCCCAACCTCCCCCCATCCCCCCCCCCCCCATCTCGTTACCTCCGAAGCCCACGGTACATCAAGCTAACGTTATGACAAGTTACGACGCTATTCCCGCCCGCGCCGGCTCTCCGCTCGCTGGAATCCGGTGTTATCTCGCCCGCGGGAAAACGTACGGGCTTGCCTGGCTTGGCAACCCGCTCCCGAAGACACGCCTCCTTCCTCACCGCCGCTGTGAGATGGCTCGTTCAAAGCCGGCGGTGTGAGAGATAGGCGGGCTGGAGAGATACGGGGAGGGGGGGGGGTGATGAGAGAGAGAGTAGAAGAGAGAGAGAGAGAGAGAGAGAGAGAGAGAGAGAGAGAGAGAGAGAGAGAGAGACAGACAGACAGACAGACAGACAGACAGACAAACAGAGAGAAAAAAAAGCGTAATAAAACAAAATCAGAGCAAGAAACAGGAAAGAGAAGGAGGAAGAAAGAAAGAAGCAAGGTCACGCAGGGTCATCAACACGACTCGAAACCTCACGCACACACACACACTCAAAAAAATCACTCCATCACCTCCCAGCTTCCTTCCAACCACACCACGCGAGTCACAGCTCCCTCGGTCGCTTCGGTCGCTTGATACTCTTCCTTTTAATACTCGTCATTTTGCACAGAGCGCGTCATGGGGCGGAGGGGGTGTGGTTAGCTTCATTGTTTTAGGTATTGTCATTGTTATCACGATTGTTATCATTATCATTGTTGTTGTTATCGTTATCATAGTCTTTGTTTTGGTTGTTTTCATTGTTAACGTTACGGTTGTCGTTTCATTATTATCACTATCATTTTTATCATTATGATTTTAATTATTATCAATATTATAATTTTTCTTATTGTTACTATTATCATCATCATTATTATTATTACCATTATTCTTATCATTATTATTATCATTGTCATGACTGTTATCATTGCTATTATCATTATTATTATTATTATTATCATTATTATCACCATTATCATAATTATCATTATCATTATAATTATTGATGATAGCAACATTATCATTATGATTATTGTTTGTAGCAACATTATCATCATCATTGTCCTTATCATTAATGATATCATCATCTTTATCCTCATCATCCTTATTATTATCATCATTAACCTTTATCATCATTATCCTCGTTTATCTCTCAAAGTCCCGCTCACGTCGCCCTGTGAGTCGGCGGACAAGCGCAGATGAAGATATGGCTCGGTTTCCCTTTAACGCACGACGGATGAGAAGCATTCAATTAGGAAGACGAAAGCGCTGTAGAAAATTCCGGAGACAGGATGATCGCGGGTTTTACGTCGGGAAATTATCGTTATTGTCTCTTATACCCTAAGTTATTGGACTTAGTTTTGTTTGTAGTCTTTGCTTTAATTAGCGGACCCTGACTTGTGTCACGGAATATTCAAGGGATGATGGGTTTGAGACGTAGGCTTAATGGCGCGCAGGGCGGGGGGTGGGGGGGGGGGGTCGGTACACGTAAGTTATTCTAGACGGAAAGTCACATTCAAACACGAAGGGGAGGGATCCATATAAGATAAATGTATAAAATGTATAATGTATTAATGTATGCAAAAAGGATTATATGTTCGTGAATCATAGCCTATGAATTATATAATGAAAATGTAATCTATAGCTGATTTATGAATCTATGCTTTGAATGTGGCATGCCTTATGGATATAAATTCACATATACACACGTACATACACACACACACACACACACACGCACACCCACACGCACGCGCGCACGCACATAAACAACAAAATCCAATACTCGATATCTGACAAAACCTCTAAAATACAAAGCGATTTATCATGACGTGAAAGTCTGCATCGCGCCTGGCTTGTGAAGGCGGTCATTCGGTCACTCGTGAATCAGCGGCACTCAGCTGATTCGATGATTGGGTGCTCGTCTGTTATCCATCCTTTCTCTCTCTTTGTTTCTGGCTGCTTGATTTTGTTAGTCTGTTTGTCTTTCCCTTTTTCTAGCTATCTATCGATATGTTTATCTTTCTTTCTTTCTTTCATTCTCTCTCTCTCTCTTTCTCTCTCTCTCTTTCTCTCTCTCTCTCTCTCTCTCTCTCTCTCTCTTTCTCCCTCTCTCCCTCCCCCCCCCTCTCTCTCTCTCTCTCTCTCTCTCTTTCTCTCCCCCTATCTCTCCAATATCTTCCCTTTTCGCTCTCTCTGTTTTTATCACTCTCTGTCCCTCTCCATCTCTTCTCTCTGCCTTCCCTTGTCTCTTCCTCTCTCTCCCTCCTCATTTACTATTAACACACACCTGGAAAGATAAACTAAACGAGCCCTTCAGCGTTCCGAGATATTCAACGCCGCTTAATCCTCGACGCCGGAAGATGATTTCGCAGATCACTTGTTTTCGTTCTTGACTTATATGTTCTGCCTAAACTTCTGACATTATTTTGATTCTAATTTTCAACCTTTCAACTCATTTCTCATTTTTTGAATCTTGAGAAAAATATATAGATATGTATAGATATATAGATATACAACAGGTATTTGACGAATGAGTTTTCTTTTGGGTGTTTAGGTCAATGTCGCCGATGGCGTGAGGAGTTGGTGGTCACACCTGTTCCCTCGCTGTCTCGTTCCCTTTTATCTTATTTTGATTCTCTCTCTCTCTCTCTCTCTCTCTCTCTCTCTCTCTCTCTCTCTCTCTCTCTCTCTCTCTCTCTCTCTCTCT
>BOPN01000135.1:295000-296491 GCA_017312705.2 Penaeus japonicus
TTCTACATTTTTTGCTTGTTTCTCATCTCATTACTCTGTACACGTAGTGACTTCTCGTTTACATTTTTTCTAACTTTAGATGTTTTCTGACGATATGCCTCTAGACTACACTACTTTTATAACTAGTTTTTTTTCTAACAATGGGTATATTTAGCAATCACTGTAGTTATATAGTATATTTATGTTTCCAATGTTTTATTTTTATTTATATTTTTTTGTTTGATGTATGAAAAGACGCGACCATATGTTCCGTTAAAGAAAAAAAAATATAAACAAAAGAAAAAAAGAAAAAAACTAACCATTAAAACGCCTAAAGTCAAGACACAAATATATAAAAGTGAAACCGATGAAAAAGTAAAAAAAACTCTAGTGAAAAAATAGGGAAAATGAAGACCATGGCTCCATACATCTAATATTTATTTGTATTTCAAAAATACATCTTTTACACATTTTCTGACGAGGTTAAAGATGGACACCGAGGGCCGCGTCCAGCAACAATGACTAATTCTGTTGAAAACCGGTGGGTGACGATCGCGAAAGTTGCTTTATATGCATTTTGTTTTCTTCCATTTCTTTCTGGCTGTTGTTTGTTACTTCCCTCGTTATGTCTTTTTTGTCTTTGTCTTTCTTTTTCTCTCTCTCTTGCTCTCTCGTTTACTATATATTGAGAAATAGTAAACAATAGTTATAAAATAAACGAACAGAAAGCGATAATGATAATACCTAAGATTAAGACACATAAAAAGCTCTTCTTTAAGTAATATATCTTATCCACTCCAATTCCCTTTAATTAGTGTAAAAAAAAAAAAAAAAGATTTCCCGTAGCCGATCAATCGGTTTTTTTTTTTTTTTTTTTTTTTTTTTTTTTTTTTTTTTTTTTTTTTTTACCTTTTATTCAACACATTTAAAAAATATACGTACTACATATAAAAAAATGTTTTCGAGAAACGAACTTTGTCAGGACGAATGAAAAAAGAACATACAAACATGATTTAGAATCCGGAGTCCTGTTATTTGTCCGCCTCGTTCCTCCACAATGGCGTAGGAGTCCTTGGGGGTTTTGTCTCCCTCCTCCATCTTCGAGGGCGAGCCGGAGGGCCACGGGACAAAGCGGAGGAGGAGAGGACAGAAGATGCTGATAAGAGATGAGAGGAGTGCGTTACAATGACGGCCTCGATTCACGCTTTTTGTCGATTCTCTTTATTCTCTGAAAACCTTTTAGGCCTTTTTGTTACGTCTTTTGTTACGTGTTTTGGCGGATCTCGGTCGGTCTGTCTAATTGAGGATTGTTCACATTCATGCATGCACATACGCATGAATAATTTCTATGTATGTGTGTAAATATATCTATGGATATATATATATATATATGTGTGTGTGTGTGTGTGTGTGTGTGTGTGTGTGTGTTTATATATAGATATAGGTGTATATGGTAAATGTGTGCGTGTGCGTGCATATATATATATATATATATATATATATATACATATA
>BOPN01000135.1:301930-309430 GCA_017312705.2 Penaeus japonicus
TTCTATTTTCTTTTTTTTTTCAATATTCACTGTGAAACACACCTTGACGACATGAATGCATTTTGGAATATTTCATGTGAAGCGCCCTTGGCAACATATCATTTTACAACATTCAATGAATACACCTTCAACTATAATTTGCAAAACACATTAATCCAACTTAGCATTCAATTCAAAACTTTGCAACATACAGTGTAAAAAAAACTCTTTTACTACATTAATTCCTACAACTGATATCCAGTTGCGAGCAACGATTTATTCTCTCTCTTTCGATCGGAATAGCCGGTGTGCTTAAAGGCTTCCATGGACACTACAAATCTCTCCCGTTTTCTTTCGGTGAATCTGGCACTGTACCTGGCACTGTACTTCTGGCACTAAGAGCTGTGTCAGGGGAGAATTGTACTCTTGTTCACACTCTCGTTTAGGACTTTCGTTTTTTTTCGTTTGCTTAATTATTTTCACCTCATTTTTTTATTTGTTGAGTTATCTTCACCCCGAGTTTCCTATTCTGAGTTATTTCCATTCCGTTTTTTCTTGGGTTAATTTCAGCATAAGGTTTTCACAACACTTTTTTATTTTCTGAATTGTTTTTATTGGTTTATCTAGTACGTTTCTAGTAAGTTATTTTTGGATATTAAAAAAAAAATCTTGACTTCTTATAACTCTCTCTCTCTCTCTCTCTCTCTCTCTCTCTCTCTCTCTCTCTCTCTCTCTCTCTCTCTCTCTCTCTCTCTCTCTCTCTCTCTCTCTCTCTCTCTCTCTCTCTCTCCCTCTCCCTCTCCCTCTCCCCCCCCTCTTTCTCTCTCTCTCTCACTCTCTCCCTCCCCTCCCTCCCTCCCTCCCTCTCTCTCTCTCTCACACACACACACACACACACACACACACACACACACACACATACACACACACACACTCTCTCTCTCTCTATCTCTATCTATCTATCTATCTATCTTTCTATGTTTCTCTGTCTCTATCTCTGTGTGTCTTTCTCCCCCTCCCTCTTTTGATCTCTCTCTCTCTCTCCCTCCCTCCCTCTCTCTCTCTCTCTCTCTCTCTCTCTCTCTCTCTCTCTCTCTCTCTCTCTCTCTCTCACACACACACACACACTCTCTCTCTCTATCTATCTATCTCTCTATTTTTCTCTCTCTCTCTATCTCTGTGTGTCTTTCTCCCCTCCCTCTTATGACCTTTCTTTCTTTCCCCCCTTCTTTCTCTGTCTTTTCTTTTCCCCCCTTCTTTCTCTTTCTTCCCCTTTCTCTGTCTTTCTCTTGCCCTTCTCTTTCTCTTTCTTCCCCCCTTTCTCTGTCTTTCTCTTGCCTTTCTCTCTCTCTCTCTCTCTCTCTCTCTCTCTCTCTCTCTCTCTCTCTTTCTTTCTCTCTCTCTCTCTCTCTCTCTCTCTCTCTCTCTCTCTCTCTCTCTCTCTCTCTCTCTCTCTTCTCTCCCTCCCCACCCACCCTTTCTCTAATTTTTTATCTCTTTCTCTTTCTCTCTCCCTCTTTTTCTCTTCCCCACTCCTCTGTCTTTTTCTCTATCCCTTCTCTTTCTCTTTCTCTCCCCTCCCCCTCTCCATCTCTCCCCGTCTCCCTCTTACGTAAACACGCACACAGTGATAGCTCACCCCCGTGTTGTCATGCTTAGAATCCTTGGCACTGATATGACCCTCGGAGTGCCAGGGTCCTTAGCAATCCTGCACGTCTTTATCTATCAGGACCACCCAGCCAGGATGCTGTGCACTGAGATCCTGCACTGTCTTCCCATCTTGCACTATATTCTTATTCCGGATGATGGTGGCATTTTACGCTCCCTTTTTGGCTTGCATCATCGGAGCATGCAGTAATATGCAGGGTTTCTACACGGGTTTATCACTTGCATTATGCTCTCACTATACAATGTTTTTTGTTTCTTCTTCTTCTTCTTCTTTCAAATCCGCACTATATTCTCTTCATGAAATGTTATCAAAACTTTCACTATCCTTTTAACCTGCACCATACTCTCATGAAATACTTTTTTTCCTTTTTTTTCACTGCACTATACTTTCAGAGGGAAACCCTACACTACTGTTAACTGCACTATACGCTCATACAGTGAGATCCTACAGACTACAGTGTCGTTTCAACTTGAAGGATCTTCTTCCGTTGCAACATCTTTGCATCGCCTTTTCATCCTGCACCATCACTTTCACTACCTTACACCTTACAGTATAGTGACATAAAACTGTATCCTACCAGTCTCCACCATACTTTAGCACCCTATTATTCTACCTCCCTTGTTTCCTCGACCCTGCATCACCCTATCGCGACCTACACCATCGTCACCCTTTGCTTGATATATTTAGATCAAATGAACGATAATTCACAAAATGATGGAAGTTCTCTAAAGTTCAAAGGCCTCAAACGACGGTTTAGTAACGAACCCTGCCGTGCCCATCCTCTTTCAACTTTCAACTTTCATCTTTAACCCCCTCCCCCAGTCTCCCCTGTCTTCCCCTCCCCTCCCTTCACCTCCTTTCCTGCTCCCTTCCCCTCCCCTCTCTCCCTTCCCCTCCCCTCCCCTACTCATATCCTTCCCCTACCCCTACCCTTCCCCTCACCTTCCCCTCCTTTTCCCTCCCCTCTCCTACCCTACCCTACCCTCCTCCTTTCTTCTCCCCTTCCCTCATCTCCCTTCCCCTCCCCTACCTCCTCCCCTCCCCTACCTCCTTCCCTCTCCTCCCCTCCCCTCCCTTCCCCTCTTATAAAAAAAACTAGAATTATTATTGCAAAGATGATCCCATCTGCGAACAAAGATATATGCAAATGCAAATATGCTAATGATCTAACAGATTTGCTAATGCGCGTGACTTTCTGCAATATCCCTGTGGTTGCAGAAGGAAAAGACTCCAGCATGAGGATTATCATTGGAATTATAATTAGGATAATTATTTTCCCATTTCATCTATCAGCCTTTAGATGAGCTCTCTCTCCTTTCATCATTTTTTCTTTTCTCTCTTTCTCTTTTTCTTTTCTCTCTTTCCCTCGTTCTAACTCTCTTTCCCTCGTTCTCTCTCTTTCCCTCGTTCTCGCTCTCTCTCTCTCTCTCTCTCTCTCTCTCTCTCTCTCTCTCTCTCTCTCTCTCTCTCTCTCTCTCTCTCTCTCTCTCTCTCGTTCCTCTCCTCCTTAACCTCTTCCATCTTCCTCTTCTCCTCCCTCTTTTCTCAATCCCTGTTTCCACTTCATCTCCTCCTCCTTCTCCTCCTCCCCGCCCCTCTTCTCCTCTCAGCGCCTATTTCCTCGTACCTATTCATTATCAGTTCTCTCTCCCTCCTTATCTCCATCCTTCAGCGCCCTATTTTATCCGCCGAGGTCCTTGAGCTTATCAGGATACGCTTCTCAAAGGACAGTCTCATCACTCTCTTCTTATCGTCTTTCTTTTCCTTTTTTTTTTTGGGGGGGGGGGGGAGATGGGTGTATATTTCCTTCCGATTTTGCTATTCCTTTTATTTTTTTTCTTCTTTCCGTTTATCTTTCTCGGGTATTTTTTTTTCTTCTTCGAATTTCTCTTCGGTCTTTTTTTTTCGTTGATTTCTTATTTCTACTTCTGTTTCCTTCTTATTTTCTTTTTCTTTTCCTTTTATCTTCTCATATTCCATTACCGTTTGTGTTATTTCTTTCAATTCTTATAATATATTTGTTTTTCTCTCATTCTACCTCTGTTTCTCCTAATCTATCAAACTTTTCAAAACAAATAAAAAGTATAGTCATTTGACTTAATCTCCACTTATTCATTTCTTATTCAATCTTTTATTGTTCTATATGTCTTTGTATTTGTATTTGACTCTTAACTGGTATACTTTTTATCTTTTCTAACTAACTTTCTCTTCATTCGTAGAGTATAAACGTCAATAATACTAAATCCTGTTTTTGTTGAATTCATACCATCCTTATATTCGGTTTCAAAAGTGCAGAAAAAGAGACATGTGACATGGCCTCAGGGAACCGCTTAGGATGTCACAACAGTCACTTCACTCATGGCAGAGATGACGCCCCCTTATCATAATGATCTGGCATCGCGGATAAGGGGAGGGTACAGGGGGTGTTGGAGCAGGGGATGGCGGACGGGCAGAGACGAGAAAGTAGGGGGTGGAGCGGAGGAGAGTGAGGGACGAGGCAGGGGCAAGGGCGTGAGACCAGGGGAAGGGGGCGGGGCGAAAAGATATGGGGAGAGACAAGAGCGAAGACGTTTGCATACTGAAGGAGGCAGGGACAGAGACTCAGAAACAGAGGGGGGAGGGGGGGGGGGGGAGGAAGCAGGGATCAAGGACATAACCCTTCTCTTCCTCCTCCTCCTCTTCCTCACGGAGAGAAGAAGAACAAGAACAGAGGTAGGCAGCAAGGCCGAATAAGTAAAGGAAGAAGCATAAAGAAAGACACAAAAAGATACACAGAGAGAGGCGATCGACCGAAGGAAAATATACGATTCTTTCTTACTCTGGCGTTTGGATTGTTATGTCTGTGTTATCCTAAGAGCACGTAATGTTAGTATTCGCGTCCGCAAAGTGGAGCTGGCAGTCATCAGGTCTCACGTACCTCCTTCTGTTTATCAACTTCTCGTCTTCTTGTCATTCTCTTCTTCTCTGTCCCTTCTCCCCTTCTCTCCATCAATGCAAACTGAAGGAGGATGGGGAAGAGGAGTCCATAGTTCTTGTCTCAATTATTCCCTTTCTCCTTTACTTATCTGTCTTCTAACATCGCGAGGGACCATGGAAGGGAGAGGCTGATGAATGGAAGATGGAGGATGAAAAAAAGAAGATAATAAGAGAAATGACAAAGGGGAATGAAGAAGAGGGGGGATAATTAAGAAAATAGATGAATATAATAGCGCACGAAGGAAGCTGAGAAAGAAAAATATAGGAAGATAGATGTAAAGGAATAAAGAGCAGACAAAAGAGACAAGACCAAAAAGGGGAGGAAATGATGAGAGGGTCGGGGAGGGGGAGGGGGATGAGACGAGGATAGGGTTGATGGCCAAGGGGAAGAGCCAGGGGAAGGGGAGAGGAGAAATGGGAGGTGGGAGGGGACCAAGTGAATAGTAGAGAATCCAGGGGAAAATGGGGAGGAAGGTACGAGAGGCGGGGAGGAGAGAGAGAGAGGGGGGGGGGGGGTGTCAAGGGAGAAGAAGAGAAGACCAAGGGATAGAGGCATAGACAGGGATAGACAAGTTGTAAAGAGGGCCAGGGGGAAGGGGGACGGGGGTGGAGGAGCCAAGGGAGGAGTAAACAGGGACGGAGGAGAGGAGGAGGAGCCGGCGAGAGGGAGAGGGAGAGGGACAGAGGGGGGGAGAGGGGATGAACAGGCGAGAGGGAGAGGGACAGAGGGGAGGAGAGGGAGAGGGACAGAGGGGGGGGATGAACAGGCGAGAGGAGAGGGAGAGGGACAGAGGGGGGGGATGAACAGGCGAGAGGAGAGGGACAGAGGGGGGGGATGAACAGGCGAGAGGAGGGAGGGACAGAGGGGGGGGATGAACAGGCGAGAGGAGAGGGAGAGGGACAGAGAGGGATAGACAGGCGAGAGGAGAGGGAGAGGGACAGGGGGGGGGATGAACGAGGCGAGAGGGAGAGGAGAGGGACAGAGGGGGGGATGAACAGGCGAGAGGAGGGAGGGACAGAGGGGGGGGGATGAACAGGCGAGAGGAGAGGGAGAGGGACAGAGGGGGGGGATGAACAGGCGAGAGGAGAGGGAGAGGGACAGAGGGGGGGGGGGATGAACAGGCGAGAGGAGAGGGAGAGGGACGGAGGATGAACAGGCGAGAGGAGAGGGAGAGGGACAGAGGGGGGGGATGAACAGGCGAGAGGAGAGGGAGAGGGACAGAGGGGGGGGATGAACAGGCGAGAGGAGAGGGAGAGGGACAGAGGGGGGGGATGAACAGGCGAGAGAGGAGAGGGACAGAGGGGGGGGTGAACAGGCGAGAGAGAGAAAGGAGCCTCTGAAAGGGGGGGTGAACAGGCGAGAGGAGGAGAGGGACAGAGGGGGGGGGGGATGAACAGGCGAGAGGAGGGAGAGGGGACAGAGGGGGGAGGGGATGAACAGGAAGGCGAGAGGAGGAAGGACAGAGGGGGGGGGTGAACAGGCGAGAGGAGAGGGAGAGGGACAGGGGGGATGAACAGGCGAGGAGAGGGAGAGGGACAGAGGGGGGTGAACAGGCAGGGGAGAGGAGAGGGGAGAGGGACAGAGGGGGGGGGATGAACAGGCGAGAGGAGGGAGGGGACAGAGGGGGGGGGATGAACAGGCGAGAGGAGAGGGAGAGGGACAGAGGGGGGGGATGAACAGGCGAGAGGAGAGGGAGAGGGACAGAGGGGGGGGATGAACAGGCGAGAGGAGAGGGAGAGGGACAGAGGGGGGGATTGAACAGGCGAGAGGAGAGGGAGAGGGACAGAGGGGGGGGATGAACAGGCGAGAGGAGAGGGAGAGGGACAGAGGGGGGGGATGAACAGGCGAGAGGAGAGGGAGAGGGACAGAGGGGGGGGATGAACAGGCGAGAGGAGAGGGAGAGGGACAGAGGGAGAGGGACAGAGGGGGGGGATGAACAGGCGAGAGGAGAGGGAGAGGGACAGAGGGGGGGGGGGATGAACAGGCGAGAGGAGAGGGAGAGGGACAGAGGGGGGGGATGAACAGGCGAGAGGAGAGGGAGAGGGACAGAGGGGGGGGGGGGTGAACAGGCGAGAGGAGAGGGAGAGGGACAGAGGGGGGGGATGAACAGGCGAGAGGAGAGGGAGAGGGACAGAGGGGGGGGATGAACAGGCGAGAGGAGAGGGAGAGGGACAGAGGGGGGGGATGAACAGGCGAGAGGAGAGGGAGAGGGACAGAGGGGGGGGATGAACAGGCGAGAGGGAGAAGGAGAGGGACAGAGGGGGGGGAGGGGATGAACAGGCGAGAGGAGAGAGAGGGACAGAGGGGGGGGTGAGGGGATGAACAGGCGAGAGGGAGAGGGACAGAGGAGGGGGAGGGGATGTACAGGCGAGAGGAGAGGGAGAGGGACCAGAGATGAAGAGGAAGAGGGACCAGAGGGGGGAGGGTCAGGCGAGAGAGAGAGGGAGAGGGAGAGGGACGAGAGAGGAAGAGGGACCAGTGGGGGGGAGGGGAGGGAGGAGGTGTTGGGGACAAACGGTACCACCTGGCAGAGCAGAGCAGAGCTGAGCCTCGTCCCCAAGTTATTCCTGTCCCTCAGAGGTCGAAACGGAGGTTGAAGTTGCATTCTTAGTTGCGATGGATCACTTGCGATGTTGCAGATTCGATTCGTCTTCGCTCGTGACGCCGGGAGCATCTTCTTGGCGATCTAATATGGTCATTTACATTATTGGATCATTTCTGTTACTATCATTATTGTCATTTACATTGTTTTTTTTTAGCACTGTTACCACTACTAGTAGTAGCATTATCATTGTTATTTTCATCATCATTACTTATATTATCATCATCTTTATTCTTATCATTGTCATTATTGCTGATCCTATGATTTTTATCA
>BOPN01000135.1:329430-349430 GCA_017312705.2 Penaeus japonicus
TTTGAAGTTTACTTTTCGACTCTTGGAACAATAATATTTAAACCATATATACATATCTGGATATGGGCCTTCATAATAAATAATTTACAACTTGAAATCCATGCAATACTTTTATCTTTCATAGAATCTATTTTAGACATTACATCGAATAATAATTATAACAAAAAAAAATCACAAACCAATAACGTTTTTTTTCAGTAGACAATCAACCATTCTGTCCACTGTCTATAATACCTATTATAAGCAGTTTTTTGCTAGAGGATTACAGTTCATTGGTTATCTGAGACACATCAGGGACTCGACCAAAGAGGTACAACACGTACAAGACTTTCTTCAGTACCCACATCTTCACTGCCTCTTTCCTGTAAAAGATAGAAATATAAATAAATAAATGAATTTAAGGTTGCATTCCCCAACTACTTTAATTGCATTCAAACCTGCCTTAGTGTCTCCCTGAACAGAATGACCATCCGTCCACAACAAGTAACCAAAAGAAGATTTAGCATGTATTTTGAGAAAAAAAATAAAAATAAATAAATAGATAAATAAATAAATAAATAAATAAAAAGTGCATTACAAAGGTGATCTAATTCTACAAAAAATGCACGTAGCAGAAAAGTTAGAGAGATTTTGATTTCCAATGACAAAGAACTTTCAGCTAGGTAGTTACGCAGTTGATATGTGGAAAAGAAACAAATCAAAACCGAGTGCAATAGCAAACATGAAGCACTTGAGTGAGATTTTCAATACAACTGATTAACAAAAAAGTAAGGCTTCAATATTGAAAAGGCACAAAGGTTTAGGGCAGGTCTGCAAGATTATTTGAATTCCCACAAAGAAATGTATCATGGAAAAATGCCCAGGTTAAACAGTCAACCAGACTGTTACATTTCGAACTTTCCCATTAGCAACAAGTCAACAAATCTAAGACCATTAGTAATGAGATGGGCAGATATGGAAAAAGGTGTAGTGACATGTTATTCCTGCTTTTTACATTAGTTCTATCTTATGCCTTATGTGTAATTAGGTTTCATGTGTAATTGGATATGAATGTGAAAGCTCTCTCTCTCTCTGTCTCTGTCTCTCTCTCTTTTTTAATGATAACTGCTTTATCACTTTATTTTATTTCTGCTTGTAAAAGGTTTTCAGAAGAACACTTACAGAGCAAAAGAAATCTGCATCTATGTGTATATGAGGTAATCCATAAGTAATAAAAGCCAACCTGTAATCAAGGTAATACTTCTTTCCCGCCATCCCTATGTAAATTGTGTCAAAAACAAAGGAAGAAAAGTAACCCTCAAAACAAAACAAAAAAACTGTTCCCAGTGACTTAAATATATCTAAAAACAAAACAAAAACGTCATCCATAACAACAAAATCATCCACTTACTTCAAGCTATAATCGAAATAGAACTGCTCCCAGTGTCCTCTGAACCGCTGAGTGAGGGAAGCATCAGGGGACACGAAAGCTCCTCTCGTCGCAGACCGTGCCATGAGGGTGTACCTGTCGACAACGTTTCCATGGTCCTTTGTGATGGCCCGAATGGTGTTCACGTTCCTTGATTTTGAGAGATTGAAATATAGTTTAAGGTTGTTGCAAAATTAATAACTAAAGGTGCTATATCCAAAACTGTATATGTAGTATACCATTCATGTGACTGCAAAGTTGTTAAATCAATAATTAGAGGTGCTATATCCAAAACTGTATATGTGGTATATCATTCATATGACCGCAAAGTTGCCAAATTTAGCATGACAAAGGGAAAATTTAAATAATGCCTTTAAAATTCTTATGTAGTATTACTGTATTGATAAAAAAATTGAATGAATTAAATATGCATAACAATACTACAGGTGGCACATAATCTTAATAGAGTAAACTTTCTGAACTAACTTTACCGTATCTCTTAGTATGATTTTAGAACTGTATTAATAATTAGCATTGAGAAATGTCTATGGGTTACTATAATGAGAGAATTTCCAGTTTTTGGTACAGAAAAACATCCAAGACTAAGAACAACAATGTGCCTATTTTGGAAAAGGAGAAAGATGGGCAAGATAATACAGAGAATTTACAACATATTACAATACTGTAGCAAAGGAAAACCCAATAATATTAGGCACTGTCATATAAGGGATTTCAGAAAATTTTACTGTAACTGAAAACAATCAAATAATTGGAAGATTAATAAAACATAATCATTCTAAAGTGAATAACTCTTTAGTTATAATTCATGCAAGAGAGAAGGATCATGCAAAAGTACCCATACATGTATAATCTAATATCAAAAAGCACAAATTAACCACAAACAAATAAAGAAAAAATACAAAATCATAAAAAAGGATTAACTATTAGTTAACATGAACAAAAGATTCCTCAATGAGTATTTAGAAGCTAAAACTCATCCCACACAAATATTTGGTGAATTACACAAAAAGTAAGCCATGTTAAGATAAATATGAAATGCACACAAGTATGTTAATTAAATCATTAATAACATTAATATCTATAGCATAAATATAAACTTATTGAAAGTGCAATGGCAAACCAGAATATTGTCTACACAATGAAGAAGGAACATTAGTCTTTCAGAGAGAAGTACTGTCTACACTAAAATATTCTAAGTTCTACAAAGCTGAAAAACAGTCTTTCTTTGACCCAAGACTGGCCAGTCACTTAATCCATATACAATTTTCTTTGGTCTACTCTCATATACATTATGACTGATAATGTGCTTTTAATACATTTCATAAAGAACTGTAAACAATTTCCAGGTTCAAATTCTTCTCCATACAAGATAAAATGAGCAGGGAAGGCTCCCATTCCTAGCATTAAAGGTTAAATGTTGTCTTATCTACCTTAATATCAAAATTTCAACTAAAATTACAATCTCAATGCACCATATATGCAATTAATTGTCTACATTTCATCTAATATATATAATTACTCTCTTCTGAGAAGTAAGACTGTTACTTCATACTGAAATAACAAGACCCATCTGTATAATATCCCCTCATCAATAAAATTTGCAAGTTATCTAAGACATCATATGCTAAAACCACAAAACCAATCTGTATATATCCCCTTAACCCGTTAACGACGGGGCTATTTTGGCTCTAAATGGTCGAAAAGCCAAGATATTATTAAGCATAAGTCTAGCGCCTTTGGATTCTCGGCCGCAGCCATGTGCTGTACGCATGATCACCTGGCATGCCGGCCTTGACTAAATATCTTGTCCCCGGCGTCTAACCGAAAAACTACTAGACTTGATATCTTGTCACCCGTCGTTAACAGGTTAATGATAACACTGGAACAGTTATCTAAACTAAAAATTATCTATAGAATTGAGGGTATTCAAATGATCTATTTAATGATAAGATCTTTTATAAATTCTTAATCAAAAAAATCTAGAACTGTAGACTATAAATTCCACAGCAATGAACGTGAAGCACGGATGAAATTCATTCTTTAAGCACAGGTGGTTATTACCTGTAGTTGAAATACAGTTTTTGGCTGTATATACAGCTAGTAGTTGTGCAAAGCATAACCCACAAAGAAAAATGATATAAACAGCTGATATTTGCAAATGCCTTGAGCATAAGATCAGATGTAGCCAATGACACTGTTCACTTGCCCTTGCAAAACACATGACCATAATGCAGAGGTTAAATTAGGCCTATGGAAGCATAATTTCTTTACATATCACATTCAGTTTCTCTCAAACAACCTTACCGTATTACAAGTAACATAGCTCTTGGCAATTCCTGCAGGATTTCATTAATCTGATCAAATCTGTTGGCTGCCATCTTCTGCATATACTCTAGCTCATCTGAACTTAAGACATTTTTCAATGCACTGAAGCCTCCACTTTCAACAGGGCGCTGCATAAGCATTTCAGCATAAAGCGTATAGTCTGGAAATTGGTAAACCATCTATGTATGTAGCAGTTTCACCTGTGAATGTTCTGTTTACTATCACACATACAGCATGCACGCACATACTCACAAACAACATACAAATCACACAACTACCCACCATATACTACCCTACACATACACACACACATATGCACGCACGCACGCACACACGCACGCACACACACACAGATATATACACAAGAACTCACAGACACACACAGGAGAGAATACACATATGCAAAATATATACATATATTACTAAAATACCCTATATCAAACCTAACAAGTAGGTATTGGTTAGTTCTAACATCTATCATATATGTAAATGACTTTTACTAATTGTGTGAGTTGTGGGAACAGGATAGAAAATACAGGACAAACTAGCTAACAGTCAACATATCCTAAGAACATGCCAACTCTCTCTCCCTTTCTCACCCTCACTAAGTTACTCTCCTTCTCCTTCTCCCTCTCTATGTCAGAGGCCAGAGTCAGTAATAAATGAAGAAATAGTTTTATTGAGAACATGCGAGGACACTTCTTTTCAAAGTTTTGTAGGGGAATATAGGTATACAGGACTTAGGCATTAACCCTTCTGCTACAGCCATTTTTTTAATTTTTTGTTCAAAATACAAGCTTGTTAATCCTTCAGTTGTGTAACTAACACATCATACTAAATGCTAATTAGCATCACTTTGCTCATATATCATATTCTGACTCAAATATGTCTTGGAAGGATTGAGTTACCAATCCTACACCAACTATGAGACTAGGAATCAAGTAATTTGTTGCTATAACTGCGGAAAAAGGGAATAAACTAGTGCCCTGTGCAACAAATACAAACAAACAAACAAACAAACACACACACACATGCATGCACTCTTGCTCTCTCGCTCTCTCCTTCTCCCTTTCTTTCGCTCTCTCTTTCTCCCTCTCTTTCGCTCTCTCCTTCTCCCTCTCTCTCTCTCGCTAGCTCGCTCTTGCTTTCGCTCTCTCTTTGTCCCTCTCTCCCTCTCCTTTTCCTTCTCCCTCTCTTTCTTGTATATTTGACCAGAAAAATAACTAGTCATACTTGATACTCTCCTACCTATTCCTCAATAGTATAGCCTTCTGTGAAGAAAGAATTTAAACCTGGTTTTGAACTTGCTTTTAACTAACGTTCCATTTAAAGAATATGAAGCGCATGGCTATCATTATGTAGACAATTGTAGACAACCCTACCTAAAAATGAGCATCAAATCACTTGGGATCGACTTGAAAACCTCTAACATCCGATCGTGTATATCCATAATCTCTCTTCTCATTTTTTTCTTCTCTTCCTCGGGGAGTTTATTGAAGTCAGCATGAGAAATAAATTTTGGTCCTTTCTCATCAAAGAACAAGTCAAACACATCACTGATAAGCCCCTTTGGAGGAGGTACATAGCGCTGTGCTAGAGCAATGCAAAATAGCCGGTAATCTAAGGCTGAAAACAGATCAAATGTTACTGATGTTGTATCACTAACAACTGAAAGTAAAAATAATAAAGGGAAGGAATGTGCAGACCTTCAAGGAGGAAAAAGAGCTTGTCAAGAAAGACCCAATCATCCTAGAGAAAGAAGTACAAGTAGTCCTCATTTTGCAATGTTCTGTTCACTTTTTATTTGAGCACCATGAAAAAGGAAGTATGTGTATGGGCGAGAGTGGTGACTAACTAACATGATGTACAGATTTCTGTTCTGATCATATCAAAATATAACAATTGCAAAAGAAAAGACTTTTCTATGTTGTGAGCATGTCTGAAAATGTAAAACTTGATACTGCATTTGTTTACCATAACCGAGCATGACATACAGCATCTGGTGATCTGGAACCTAAAATACAACTAACAAAAGGCTCCGTTAGCTAGCATGTATAAGAGATACATTTCAAATGAAAAGGAATATTGCTAAACCACTAGAAGAAATAGAGCATAAGGCTTAACAGGGTCATAAAAGAATAATCAACACACACACACACAAAAAAAAAATCATCAACAGGGAAAATTACCAACCACTCAATAAGGATAGGAGAGGGAGGAGTCTTGAGTATTAGACTGTAGATAAGCAAACAACAAATTTTAAATTGCAATATAATTAAGCACTAAAACTACATTCTCCAAAGCTTTCTTTGATAATGCAAGATCAAACTGGCATGGATCAGAGGTAATATTTTGGGGATTACTCAGTTCATTTTCTGATGTTTAGAAAAAGTAGTGTAAAATGAGGACTACCTGTAACAGAGACTTCATTATAAAAATGCTGATGAATTTGCCAAAGCAACTTTTGAAACCATCAAATTAATCAAAACTAACATTCAAATTTCCCAAAATCATAATATACAGAAAACAATCATATTTTGCAATTGGCCAATCCACCAAAAAGTGCCCAAAGGTTGCATCTCCCACAATTTTGTAGTTTTCCAATAATCCAATTTTGTAGTTTTCTAATTATCCTTGTGTTACCAAACATGACTCATCAGCACAGAGTACAGTTGAAGAGCTAAACAGTTCATTACAACAGAGAACAAACAATAACTACTCAAAAGAAAAGAACATTAAATGACACATAGATAACAAGTACAGATGATTCTACTTCTAGAAGGAGTTTACAGTCATTACACTGCCATCATGCAATTAAACTTATAGGCACCACCAAATATTCTGGAGTAGGTAAAGACTAACTGTTAATGTATAAGGCAAATATATATGAAAACCACTTTATCTACCTCATGACAAGGATGAGTTCCGTTGGGAGATTTACAAAAGAATTCCTCATCTTCTCTCTTGCATCTTCCATTCTTTTACGCATTAATTCCCTGTCCTCTTTGGACATTTTCTTCCAGTCCTCTCGAGTGAATTTTTTTGGTCCTTTTTGGCCAAAAAATTCATTTTCAAACTTGTCCGACCCCGAAGGTGCTACGTACCGCTGAGCAACCATCATACAGAAGAAGCGGTAGCCATCTGTTGTGCAGTAGACCTTTACCTTAATAACTCCAATGGCTCTTATTACAAATATTTTTTCTAGCTTTTGATCCCCTTTCTTTTATCCTTGACAAAACTTTTCAAACTGGAGGTATAGGTTGAAGAGGAGAAATATCTTTATCATGAAGTCTTCAGATAAGAACTGATGCACAGGGATTACCTTAAAAGTTTTAAATTTCAGAGGGAAATATAAATCTGATTCTTTATTCATTATTTGATTAATTGTATACTGTGAGATCTATCATAAAATGATATCCTATTTAACAGAAAAATGACAAGCATATCCACAAATACTAAAGCCAACATTACCATCAATACCAAATATTTTTGTAATTCTTGTGTCCATACTAAAAGGGTTTATAAGGAGTGATACTTTGAATGACAGGACCAATTCCATGCCATTACAACAAACAAGTTACATCAACATGGAATGAAAAAGTAAAAGCAAGTTCTTCTCATGCAAGTAATATACAATACATTTCAATGGACAATTCTGCTTAGAGGGAAGTGAGAAATTCATAATTGTCAACTTTACAACTGCATTTTAGGTGGTCTCCCTTATCTACCATCCTCTGATTTTGAATAAGATTAATAAGGGGTTTCTACTAGTTTACTTGAAAGCAATGTCACATAATGAAGAAAGCAACAAGAAATAGAAGAAATTTTTGATAATGCCGAGATCGAATATCTAATTCATGCAAGTGAGGAACTCTACCTGGCATGCCATTAGTACATAATGGCTAACAATAGAGTTCCCTTTTACACTTTGAAAATGGCAAAGTGAATAGCAACAGATTGGACCCTTTTACTCTAGTGTAACGTATAAACTCTTGTTGCATCTCTCTTATATTAGCAATTGCATAACTGCCGCATCAGAGTTTTCCAATTCTTACGAATAACAATAAAAATACCAATAGAGTTGCGGATGAGAAAAAAAGTGTAAGAGGTAGAGGAACAGGATAAGAAGGTTGAGGAGATGGGGGAAGTGGTGATGGAGTAAGAAGTGGAGGGAGTGGATAAGAAAGAGAAGGTGGAGGGAGTAGAGGAGGATAAAGGAGGTGGAGGGAGTGGAGGAGGATAAAGGAGGTGGAGGGAGTAGATGAGAAGGTGAAGGGAGTGGAGGAGGATAAAGGAGGTGGAGAGAGTAGAAAAGGGGAAAGGGGGTGAAGGGAGTAGATAAGAAAGAGAAGGTGGAGGGAGTGGAGGAGGATAAAGGAGGTGGAGGGAGAAGAAGAGGGGAAAGGGGTGAAGGGAGTAGATAAGAAAGAAAAAGGTAGAGGGAGTGAAGAGGATGAGGAGGAAATAGAGGAGGCAAAAGAAGTGGAGGGACTGGAGGATGGAGAGGAGGTAGAGGGAGTGGATGAATAAAAAGAAAGATTAAAATAGTGTATAAATATTAACAGAGGCTACTACACAACATATATGAAAAATATTTGTATGCATACACATACTAAGGATCTCAACCTAAAAGAATTTAAACTTACAAGCTTTTCAAAGCTAAAAGATAAACACAGAGCTATATAAGATAAGGGTATGAATATAGTCAAGAGCTAAAACTATGGTACACAACAGCGAACAGTAAAAATAAATTTGGCAATGTGAATCCAGACTAACCTTGAAAGCTTTTTCCTAAATTTATGGAAGATAAGATTAGATTAATATGATTTTCTTAGGTAAAAAAGCCTATATACCTAAACACACAAACCCACCTCTGCAAACTTGCCCACACACATGTACATATGCATTCCTCCCCTGCTATACACTTAACAAACATGCTTACACACACAAACACACAACAAATACAAACACACACACACACACAACAAACAACAAACAAACAAACAAACACACACACAAAGATACACACACACACACAAAACAAACAACAAACAAACAAACAAACACACACACAAAGATACACACACACACACACACACACACACACACACACACACACACACACACACACACACACACACACACACACACACACACACACACACACACACACTCCACCAATTCTTTGTTTCTTTTCTCTCTCTCAAACGCATACAAACACACAAACAAACACACACACAGACACACACATAAAAAAGAGATCAAGAGAGATCAAAACAGAGAGAGAGAGAGAGAGAGAGAGAGAGAGAGAGAGAGAGAGAGAGAGAGAGAGAGAGAGAGAGAGAGAGAGAGAGAGAGAGAGAGAGAGAGAGAGAGAGAGAGAGAGAGAGAGAGAGAGAGAGAGAGAGAGAGAGAGAGAGAGAGAGAGAGTGAGTCTTTCGTTTATCAAATCTTTAAGAATCTAGCATTCACAATCATATATATTGCTTTGCTGAATTGCAAATCCTCATTCACACCAACTTGACACTCTATCCCCTGCTTTGATAAGAGCTCTGTCAACTGCATTCAATATTTTATGTACTGCTGGTCATACCTACTTACTCCTTGCTTCATTTATTTATCCATACTGACTCTAAATTCTGCATTTTTTCAGTATACCACCAATGGATCTTTATGATCATTATCCTCATCATCACAACTATCAATTCTAATAAAAGTATTTTTACCATTGCTAATTCAATTGCTGACACTATCATTACATTTTCAGTTATCACTACTTGTTACAAATGTTAATGCTCTTTTTCCCTGTCTCTATAATACAGTAAATTATAAAATACTTCAGTCAACCTATCAAATAAAATTAGAGTAAAATCATCAACACTTTCAAATTAGTAAACTATTACCCCAAGTACACTGAGTTATCGGCTATAAAGTATATTTTTTCACCATTTTCAGAAGTATGTAGTCAATTTCTCCTCTATATATATATCTTTATAAATTGTTGCAATTTTTCTAAGGGGTAACATATAATATTGTATTTCAGTATTTCATTTCATTTCTTCTTGAAGGAATGCATATGATCATACATGAAAAATAAGCCATACAGAAAGCCCACAATCTGTCAATACCAAAACAGAGCACACTCTAAACTGAAATTTCAAAAATATTCTGCTAAACTACTGGAGACACAAATCCAATACTACTTTAACTCCTTGAATCCTATGATATCCCCATCAGCACTGCAGCAGTAAGCTGGGGTTTCCTTTGCCCGATCCTGTCAGTGGGCCAGACACCCTACCAGACATGGGCAACACCCTGCCTTGCCCAATGAGAGTATCTGAATGTATATATGAACTGTTCACTATAACCCATGATGGTTCCACAACCACTTGGTCAATTAGCAGGAAAACTTGACCTAACCTGTTTACCCCATTCCTTGAATCTATTCTGAGAAAGTTTTAATCTTTATTATTATCATTTTCACTGTCATCATTATAATAATATCAATCATAATAAAATGTGTAACAATAATAGTAATAATAGAAATAAAAACTTTTTCACCAGATTTCCAGGAAAGGAATTAGCAGGTGAGGTTAAGTAATGGACTCCTTAGTGAATAAGCACTTCTGGAACCATCCCCCCAAAAAATAACAAGTAAATAAATACAATATGTAAAACAAATCCAGGGTATAGGAAGAATTCTAATGACTCTTTTATAGTCTGTCTTCTCCTTTGGAGGCCTTGCACCAGTGAAACTCTGGATTCATTTCAAATTCTGATGTCTTTTTGGGGAAGGATTTCATAGTCAAGGGGTTAAATACAAATTTCTAAGCTTAGTTAGGTATACAAAATTCTAACACACACCAGAATTATCACTAAACTACTAGATCAAAAGTCTAACTCTACAATACTCACAAATAATGTTTTTCTAATTGAATGAACATAAAATATGAAAATTTAAGTACTGTGCTGCACCTGTGCATTAAACATATAACAGGGTAAACTAAAAAAATATGGTGAGATGCTTCCTTTTGGGTACTACTCTTAAATCTAAAAATTAAATACTTATATATATATACACAATTAATTAATTCTTGGATTTTTGCTTATACTATATTGACTCTTTAAATTTAAAAGAAAAAAAAAGATAGAAAACTTAATTTCTAATTAGAAAAAATGCCTATAATTCAATGCAGACTTACCGCACAGTTTGACAACATGAGGTAATTTGAGTTCATGAATACTTTTTTATTTCAAATAACATATTGGGATTTGTGGATGTAGGAAGGATCACACACATCAGATACCCATTGGCATTCAAGAAGTTTCAATAAATTCTTGTAAAAATAATACCCTTTATGTCTCATTTACTTGTCTCTTAAGCTATCTACTTTATCAGAGTTATCTCTATGTTTCAAGCCAAACTCATCATAAAAATCAAACCTAAAATATCTAAATAAATTAAACTTGTTCTACATCTCACAATTTTCTTTTTCATCAAATAATAATCATTGCATTTGTGTATCCTCTCTCTGCCTTGATCATTGCTATTTCAATGAACCAATGAATGTGTAAAATTTAGAAAATTTTAAGTAATAGCAATAAACTTATTCTTAAATATAGCCCTTTATCCTAAGGCATGATGTCTGATGAAGGCTTGTATTATATATCATATAAAAATACATTGCATATACCCTTGTATTCAAACAAAATTTAAGCCTATATGGAAAAGGGCAAAAGAGAGACAAAGATACAGAGCCACATATAAACTCTCACACTCATTCTCACCCTTATCTTCAACCAATCTTACACACACACACACACACACACACACACACACACACACACACACACACACACACACACACACACACACACACACACACACACACACACACACACACACTCATTCAGTCATTCACTCACTCACTCATTCTCTCTCTCACACACACATGCACACTCACACATTTGCTCACACCCCCACAAACTCTCACTCAAACTCATTTGGTCACACACTCTATCATTTTTACTAAACTGAAGAATAATGAACATTAATTGTGATATAGATAAAAGTATAAATGAGACTTCACAACATGAGTGCTAACTGAATCCACATTACTTATCTCTATTGCATTGCTAAGTTATTCAGTCTCATTTCTGTCTTTAACTGGCAAATGATATTTACATGGTACATATAAACCAATTAAAGGGCAACATCTGATATCATATATTTAATTGATTGAAGAATTTATCATGTTAGCTCTATTTACTGTAATTGTGACTTGTGAAATGAAGATGATAAAGATGGATCCATTTAAAGACCTTTATGTACATCCTCAATTATTTGAACAATGAATCTGGAGCAAGATTTTTAAAAGCATAATTTTCACTCAAACATTTTGCATTTAACGACAGCTGCAGATGTAGTGGGAGTTGGGGGGAAATGCAAGAGAGCTTACCTTTTACGCCCAATTCCGCTGAATTCTTTTGCATGTTTTTATGGTCTCCAACCACTATGGCTTTCCACAATCGGCACAGTGGCTGTCTCACGCTGGTTGGGAGGAACTGGTACAGACCGTGGTCCAGGATCACAATCTCAGCATCGCCACGCTTGCTAGGGCGGATCAGAACTGGAATGTTGGGAGTTTAGTGAGAGAGAGAGAAAGAGAGAGAAAGAGAGAGAGAGAGAGTGAAGAGTGAGAGAGAGAGAGAGAGAGAAAGAGAGAAAGAGAGAGTGAGTGAGTGAGTGAGAGAAAGAGAGAAAGAGAGAAAGAGAGAGTGAGTGAGTGAGTGAGTGAGTGAGTGAGTGAGTGAGTGAGTGAGAGAGAGAAAGAGTGAGAGGGAAAGAGCACGCGCGCGCGCGAGAGAGAGAGAGAGAGAGAGAGAGAGAGAGAGAGAGAGAGAGAGAGAGAGAGAGAGAGAGAGAGAGAGAGAGAGAGAGAGAGAGAGAGAGAGAGAGAGAGAGAGAGAGAGAGAGAGAGAGAGAGAGAGAGAGAGAGAGAGAGAGAGAGAGAGAAAGAGAAAGAGAAAGAGAAAGAGAGAGAGAGAGAGAGAGAGAGAGAGAGAGAAAGAGAGAGAGAGAAAGAGAGAGAAAGAGAGAGAGAGAGAGAGAGAAAGAGAGAGAGAGAAAGAGAGAGAGAGAAAGAGAGATAGAGAAAGAGAGAGAAAGAGAGAGAGAGAAAGAGAGAGAGAGAGAGAGAGAAAGAGAGAGAGAAAGAGAGAGAGAGAAAGAGAAAGAGAAAGAGAGAGAGGGAGAGAGAGAGGGAGAGAGAGAGGGAGAGAGAGAAAGAGAGAGAGAGGGAGAGAATGAACAGAAACAGATGCAGACACACATGGATATGACTCTTTCTTGATGTCCTTTTTGGAGGCCTCATAGTCAAAGGTTTATATACAAATTTCTAAGTTTACATGTGACCCAGTTTTATGTCTTACAAGCAAGATTGGTGCCTCCTTTCAAAGGACTTTGGATTTGTGGCAGTGAGGGACTGATACTGCCCTTCCTATCCTTGGACCAGAGCTGTAAAATTTTAAAACTTGAACACGTGCGTTTGGAGACCAACCTCATCCCCAGCCGCTTGTGTTAAATTCTACGTTATGGCAGCCCAGATAGATGACAACATATATTGACTAAATATCAAATAATTTTACCAATGTGGGTACAGTCTGATATATTAGCAATTCCTATCAATTCTGAGGTTATGAAATAAAAAAGGCAGAAGCTTTTGAGACACATGCAAGATGGCCAATAATATCTAATATATAATACTTTCTGTGAAGTAATATTAAAAAAGAGTATAGTAAAGTAAAATACATGCATATTTGATTTAAAGAATATATGTAAATATCAATTAAATAAATGCATCAGTAAAGTCATCATTTGAATAACAAAATATATCAAAGGCTAGAAGCAATTAAAATCAGAAATCTACGATTTTGCATACTGTAAAATTGCTGTAAGACATGCATTCAAGTAAACCCAACTAATAAACATGAGTAACAATTTCAAGTAATAATTTGAATACAACTTACCATTTCCAGGATGAGGGTCAGCATGGACAAAACCAGTGTGAAATATCTGTTCAGCAAATGCGTTTATGAGCTTCTTATCAACATCTTCCATACTTATTCCGGCCTTCTCCATACCTGACACGTCACTGACTTTGAAGCCGTGTATGTACTCAGTTGTTAGAACTCTCTGTAAGCAAAGGTTAGGCAAAGATTACTTGATGCATCTCTAATACTCAAATCAAGACTTCACTTGAGGAGAATGTTAACCAATTGCAGACGGGTGGCAACATGTACACACAAAGCAAATTTTCAGCCTAAGGACGGGGGCACCATATTGGTGCCAGTAGTAGGCATGGCATAATTGATGTTAGGGGAGAGTGGATCTTTGTGTTTCTCTGTTACACTATGAATAATAACTCTTTTTAGTGACTTATGATGTCAACTGCATCAGCAAAATTACTGCCAATGCAGGATTTGCAGGCATAAAGAGAAGAGAAATTTGCCCCTGACCACGTGTGCCAGTATAGCTGCTTTGTGATGTGGCATAAGCACAGGTCTCTTCCCTCTTCCCCTTCTCTTCATTCATCTTCATAAGAGCAAATCTATCCCCATCCACAAAGGGTTCACACAGATATGACCTACCTAAGCTGACTTCTTCAGACTGGTATCAAAGCATCAAAAAAGCTGAATAGATGAAAGTTATGTAAAATAAAATTGAAATAGAAAGAAGGAAAGAAAGGAAAAAAAAATAAAGAGAAGACAATTAGAGATGCATTACCTTAATAATTTTCTCCACTCTCTTGTTTACACGTGCACTAAAATATAGAATACACAGCACACAATAGTTATGAGGTCAGAGTGATTTTTACAGCAATGCATTACTATCTGTAACAGTAGCTTTGCATTCTGCATTTTTGCAGTAATATATTATATATAAATATAAATATATATATACATATATCAAACAAAATCAGACACTAATGAACACACACTCATAATATGGTTCTCCATCAGTTTCTACTCTGCATCAAATTTCTGCAAATTATTTTACATGCTAAAAGAAGTATCATAACAATCAGGTGACTAACCTGCTCAAGATCTTCACCAACATCCTCAATCTGGGCATGCTGCTCCTTGTCCTTGATCCACTGAGCCAACTCGGCAGCTTCACGCACCAACACATAGGCCTGCACAGTCTCACTCAGTTTCTTTTGACGTTCACGAGCCATGGCCATCAGATTTTCATATTGACCCTGAAATCAGAAATTCAGGGTAATAAAAATGGTAAAGGAAAAAGTAAACAAAACCAACAATTTTTTTTCACAGAGATTTTTCAAAAAAATATATAAATCTTACCTTGATCTGGTTTTGGCGAGCAGCAATGGAATTGCTGTCAGCTAGGTTTTGCTGGGAGGCTGTTAGACCTGAGTCAATCTTTTTCACATATGCAGCTGGCACAAAGCCCTGGCGATCATTAACTTCCACCTTCCACCAATCCTTGTTGGTTGCATTGAGAAGAGTGAGCACATCATTCTTCTTCATGGAGACTTCCCTAGGAGATTTCTCAGTGTAGTCATAGAGAGCCACAACACACTCCTTTCCAGTGATGTCCATAACTGGTACTTCCTGTTGGCGACAAGCTGCAGCTTGTTCATCGAGTGCAGTGATGGTAGAGCTGAAGGCCTCAAGATCACTCATGAGAGCTTCATGTTTCTTCAGCAGGGCCTCAGCAGAGTCCTCATCTTTGCCAAAGTCCCCACCTGCAGCAATGGGTTCTTTCTCCTTCATCCATGATTCAGCTTCATTGGCATCAGCAAAGTACTGGTGTGCCTGCAGAGAATCCTCAAGATCCTGTCGACGTTGGTTAGCACGTTCCTTCAGCTGTGCCCAGTGTTGGCTTAGGGTGTTGACCCTCTGCTTGATCTCTTCACCTGCAAAATGTCCATCTCCAATCATCTCCTCCCCAGACGTAGTAACAGCAGTGATGCGGTGTTCATGGTTGTTGATTTCAGCCAGCACAGCCTGATGTTTTTTGATAAGATTCTGGACTCCAATCAGATCCCGGCCACGGTTGGTAGAGGCGGCAATGGGTTCCTTCTCCCTAATCCAGGCCTCTTCATCATCAATGTCCCTGAAGAGTTGCTGAACAAGGAGAGAGTCCTTGAGTCGCTCCTTGCGGAGACCCATTGGCTTCTGAAGAGTATTTTTTCTTAACACACACACACACACACACACACACACACACACACACACACACACACACACACACACACACACACACACATATATATATGTTTTCCATTATTACCAATCTATGAATTTTACTATGGCATCAAATTGCTGACTAATGGGATCAAGCTTTTCCATAACTATATTTCCTAATCATTATCATCACTATGTTTGGTCATGACACTTCAGTGGTAACATTCCTTTATCAATTTCTTTGGTACTAGCCAAGTATAAGATGGATTTTGCAATGGGACTTTGCATGACTCAGTGAGGACCACTTCATCATGATCTAAAGTCAGTGACTTTAAGTAAGGCCATGACATAACTTGTATGCATATTTTAATGTTTCATTTGTTTCATCTCATGTTTCAGTGCTTAGAGCCTACAAGATATTGGAAATATGAAAGATTTTCTTTTCCATTTAAGCAGATTATTAAATCTTTTCCATTTTAACCCATTGGTCGCGGTATTAAAAAAAGGTCTGTGCAGTAGGATAGCTGAATTACATGTCTGGCATGGTGCCATCCGCGTCTATCACCGACTCTGCCTTTGCACCAAATCATGCCATCCGCTGCTAATGGGTTAAGCAGATTATTAAACTGATGCTATGGTATTTTTTCTTATATTTTTTTACTGATTATCATATCTTTAGATATATTTTGGTTATACATAATTGTTTTTCTGTGTCTAATGTCTACTATTACAAAACTAAATTCATGGCAAATGTCACTGGATCTCATCCTTTTAACATCACATTTTCTAATCTAACAGTGAATATGCTTTCAAATCAAAGTCTTAATCAGGCCTTGCTCCTTATCAGTATAAAAATAAATTAATAAGTTAAAAATAAATAAGTTAAAAACTTCCTTGGTGAGAAAGGGTTCAGTCATGATCTCAGAAAAATCCCACAACGGCAGACAAATACAATGTTCTAAGAAAAAAATACTATATCTAAAAAATAAGGAAATAATAACAATCTAATTCCAAAGACAAGAAACAATCTGAAAATAAAGGTAACCTTAACCATTATCATCACTAAATAATATAACAAAAATATGCAAAAATAATGTCTGTGCCTACCTTACTACAGCAATCCCAGTGGACTTTTGGAATATGAACATACTTGAATTTTGAAAGTTCTTTTGCACAGCGCTCCCCATTGTGCCCTTCATTAATGAAGTCAAGCTCTTGCTCCAAGGTGCCTTTCAAATCCTGAATAAAGAAGAAAAAAAGTTCAATCATTGCAAAATTTGAGCATTACAAGAGAGCCTAAAATGAAGCTGGATAAAATCTGGGAAAAGGTAAATGTTCTCAGTATGTTGCAGATCACTGTGAATATAAGGTACTTAATATGTCATATATATAGACAACATCAGAGCACATTCACTAATGATAGGAACTCTCCCTTATTCATCCCAGTCATAAAAAATGCACAAGTCCTTTACCTTAAGGACCCATTTCAAGGCAAACTTGGGATGCATTGTTTGTATGATCTCCAAGAGCAACTCAATGGTGGTGATATCTCCCCAGAACCGATCCTGAAGGTCTATGTATTGCACTTTGACGGCAACCTCTTCGCCACCGTGTGTCTTTGCACGGAATACCTTGAAAAAGAATATTAAGAATACAACCATGAATATCACATTTGTCAGAAAAATATTGCTGATAAATGTATTGGAGGGGGGGGGGGGCAATACTCTAAAACCTTTGTATGAAAATGTGCCAATATCATTTAAATATGAGGTCAGCTTCCTTTTTATCTTTTTCTTTTTAATATTCTGAACAGCTGACACAAAATCATGATGCTCATCACTCACCTGTGCTAGACTGGCTGCGGCAATGGGCTCATCATCAAATTCACTAAATAGATCTTTATGGGAACACCCAAAGTCTTCTTGAAAGAGTGTGCCAATTTCATCCCATCTGCGGTTGAGACATCTATCTTGCAAAGCCTAAAAGGTACAGATGATAAAAAAATAATAAAAATTATGTAAATTAAAATCCCATGTACAAAAATTGGAAAAAAAATATCCATGCTACAGTTTACAGTTAAATCCAACACACTTCATTATATATTCAAGACCAAATAATATAATCTAGCAATAATTCCAATACAAAATATTCATACCATCTTATTTATCTACAATTTCTAAAAAGTTGAAATACATATCTTAAATAAATATCACAACTTCAGAAATATCTATTTCTAATTCAATGGAATGAAAAAACAAGTTTGCTTCTCATACTTTGTGCTCCACTGTCCACAACATAGTGATGTATGTTCGAGGTCCCACTGGTCGACAACTCACCTTTAACGTATCTAGATATTCCTTTGGCAGTATGTGATTCATAGAGACTAACCCCTGGCCCAGCTTTACATACAATCCACCATTCTGTAAAATGTTCAAATAAATGGTAATATTAATATTGTCTTTCAATCTCTTCTATGCTTCATACTATACATGGCATTCCGGTGTGACATTATCAACATTTACCTTGAGACAACCATCAAGAATTCGCTCAGCTGATCTCTGGTGAGCACCTGATAATGCCTCCGAATAAAGATCACTGTCCTCATCCAAGCCATAAGTTGACCACTTGTAGTCTAGGGAGATCACCAGGCCAATACTCAAACTCCTGTTGAATTATGGTTCGAAAATCATTATTTCCTTGAAAAGTATGTGAAACTAATGATATATTGTTTTTTGTCATTAAAAGACCTCTATATAATACAATTGTAGGTGTAATATGACAGATCAAAATTAACTATATAATCACTGATGTAGCATATAATTACACAAAAGTAAATAGAGATCAGGTAAACATTTTGAATGGTATCACTAAATTACAAAAATGGTAGTAAGATAAATAAAAATGATCAAAACAATGATTACAATGAAACACAATGCAGAGGCTCTACCTACCTGAAAAATCTTCCTACTCCTTCAACAGTGACCCTTATCTGTCTCTTGGTCAAGTCATCACTGCACGCATAGTACACTCCTACAGCTGCTGGTCCTGCTACAACCACACCACCGATAGCCTTCCCAATTGTGGCTAAAACTCTCCGCTTCTTCTTTACCACAACAGGAGCTTCAGTTGCACATCTTCTGATGACGTTCTGACTGGTACACCAAAGGGGGCGCACGAAATTGCAAGCAGCACGTCGATACATTGTGAATATAACCCTGTAAGATATAAGGGCAAGGAATAAGTACAGCAGAGTAGATATAGAAATATTGGATTTCTGAGACAACATTTATGATATGAAATGAAAAAGCATCACCAAAACATACAACAAATAGATGTTGTAAGATAGTGGTTCTCCTAGGGGGCATCACAGAGATTTGCTTTACTATCATTTGATATTCTTGCATCTCTCCGCTCATTTTGTTTATTCTTATAATTCCAGTGATTCAGTAAAACTTCCTTTAGTTCATTACAAATCAGAAGTGACCACTTACAAATATCCCCCCTCCCCCCAAAAAAACAAACATTAAAAGGCTTCTACATAGTTTTTCAGAGATGCATTATTGCAATGGCAATAAAAGATTATGCAAATTCTTTAAAAAATCAGGCCATGTTGATATGATGACATGAAAAAATACAATAAACAAACAAAAGTCTTAAACATCACTGGAAGCAATATCCAGTCATGAAAATGCAAATACAGAACTTAACACTGTCATCTCACCTCTCTTCTTTTTTTTTATCATGGGTAATTTCATCATCTATTACCTACACATGGTAATGGAAGGGTAAGTAAGGCAAGGGAAGGTTAAGTAAGGTAAGGGAAGGTTAAGTAAGGTAAAGGATAATAAGGGAAGGTTAAGTAAGGTAAGGGAAGGTTAAGTAAGGCAAGGGAAGGTTAAGTAAGGTAAGGGAAGGTTAAGTAAGGTAAAGGATAATAAGGGAAGGGTAAGTAAGGCAAGGGAAGGTTAAGTAAGGCAAGGGAAGGTTAAGTAAGGCAAGGGAAGGTTAAGTAAGGCAAGGGAAGGTTAAGTAAGGT
>BOPN01000135.1:354430-361930 GCA_017312705.2 Penaeus japonicus
TTATCATTATTGTTATTATTACTGTTGTTATTATCATTTAACAGTATCATCCTCATTAGAGTTATCATTAATTTTATTGTCATTATCAGTTGAAGTTTAGAACAATATGAGTGACAACCGTGTATATCATTGCGGATTTTTTTGTAAGTTACGTCGTTATATGGAGGTAAACTGAACCTAACTGCGGCGGTTTACACTCTTAGATATTTTCTAGTTTTTATTACTATCTCCTTTCATCATCATCATTATTGCTGTTGTTCTTATCATCAATGCCATTTATAACATTCACACACACACACTAACACACACACATCGTATGTTATCATAATGCATGATACGGAAGATGGAAAGAAAATGCATGGCGCGGGAAAAGAAGGAAAATTAACATCCTTTCCTCTTTTAATTTTGCAATTCATAAAAGTAAAGAATGAAAGAGGAAAAAAACGAAAAAATGTCAAGGGAAACCGAGTCCAAAAGCCTCAAATATTATTACAAGAAAAGTGTCCCGCTCAAAGGGGAATGCTAACCTGAACGCTGCATTGATAACACGGGCGAACCAGATTCACGCGCAGTGATACGACCTTATTTTCTCCTCCTCTTCCGTATGTGTGTGTGTGTGTGTGTGTGTGTGTGTGTGTGTGTGTGTGTGTGTGTGTGTGTGTGTGTGTGTGTGTGTGTGTGTGTGTGTGTGTGTGTGTGTGTGTGTGCGGGACACTTTTCTTGTAATAATATTTGAGGCTTTTGGACTCGGTTTCCCTTGACATTTTTTCGTTTTTTTTTTCCTCTTTCATTCTTTACTTTTATGAATTGCAAAATTAAAAGAGGAAAGGATGTTAATTTTCCTTCTTTTCCCGCGCCATGTATTTTCTTTCCATCTTCCGTATCATGCATTATGATAACATACGATGAAAGCTTACCTAGAATTGATCAATGACTTCAACAGTAGGCACAGCATCAGATAGAAAATCTATTTAAAAAATCGTGCGTCGTGCCATTGGCCTGTTGCAAATAGTCTGACATTTACTGCAATAATCATAATAACAGGAAAAGGGACATTACCAACAATGACGCATTTAACATAGCTCTCTGGGATTAAGATACAGGCATATCAACAACTATTTGTGTGATCACTATTGGAATATTTGTGAAGAAAACAAAACATCTCTATAAAAGTATTACATATCTCTTAAAATATACAATCAAATTATTTTACTTATGAACTCATTTTAGATCAATAAACTCAGTTGTTTAAACTGAATCCGATTTTGTGGATAAGCTGTATAAAGAATATCTATCTATCTCCGTCTGTCTGCTCTGCTTCCGCTTTCAGGCTGTAGTTTTTTCTTGTTTTTTTTTTCTTAACTTCTCAGGCTAAGTTCAAAGTCTCTCTCGGCCTAAGTTTCTCTCTCTGTCTCTCTCTCTCTCTTTCTGTCTGTCTGGCTATCTGCCTGTCTCTCTCTCTCTCTCTCTCTCTCTCTCTCTCTCTCTCTCTCTCTCTCTCTCTCTCTCTCTCTCTCTCTCTCCCTCTCTCTCTCTCTCTCTCTCTCTCTCTCTCTCTCTTCTCTCATTCTCTCTGTCTGTCTTTTTTTCTCTTCTCTGTCTGTCGCTCTCTGTCTGCTCTCTCTCTCTCTCTCTCTCTCTCTCTCTCTCTCTCTCTCTCTCTCTCTCTCTCTCTCTCTCTCTCTCTCTCTCTCTCTCTCTCTCTCTCTCTCTGTGTTTGCTATCATATATTTTTGTGTAATATTTGTACTTTCTCTGATATGTTCTATGGACGAAGATATAATAATTATTTTGTCTTTCAATCGAAAACGGGCATTACTTTGCTTAAACTTACATAATATTTATTGACAATACACTTATTTACAGGTAATATGTTCACCGGACAAAGAGAGTGATACGTACAACAGGTGACCCACACTTTGGCACTGTTTATGCCATTGAAGTATGTAATTTCTAGGATATTTTCGATAACAGAATCCCTGACTGAACATAATGCAATGTTTCAATTGTCTTCCCAGCTCTGCATGTGTCAATTATCTTTATATCTAACCTCCTTTTACAAGATTAAGTATATTTGTACAGGTAAAACAAGGCAAAGCCGACACCACAAAGTTCACAAAGATGTTTCCAGAAGTTTTTGTCTCGGGGACACGCTGTGTAGGTTCGATGTATCGTTTCCTTCAATGTTTTTCAAATTCTGCATCTCGCTTCCTAGCCTCCGCTTTTGTTTTTCTTTGAGCTTCTCGACTTGTTGTTTGAGGATGTTCGTGATTTCGCGTTGCCAATATTCACGCTCGCGAATGCGCGGCGTTTTAAAGAGGTACGTGAGCATCCGCGCGGCGCCCGCGCGAACCTCAACCGAAAAGCTGTTTTGGTCAGCGGGACCCAGGCCGACGGTGTCCATCCTCAACGCCTCTACGTACTGGTAGCGCGGGTACCGATTCTCGAGCAAGAGGATCATCGTCTCCAGCAACACTGCGTGAATTTCCTGCTTCATCATCTGCCCCGGGAACCGCACCTTCACGTCGCCCTCCATCAGCACCGTTCCGCACCCGTCGAGGTCGAAGGGCGACCCGTCGACCGTCTCTGTCACTAGAATCGCGTTGGCTTCCGACATGACGCCTCGGAAGACAGACAGGGCTGCGTCGAATGTCGCTTTCACGTTGGGACAGGAACTATGAGCCTCGCCTAATTGGAATAAACATTTCATATACACTTCTACTTGGAACACGGGGTACACATAAGGGTTTTTCAGATCCAAGTCTCTCATGGTGGCATCGAGCCTCACGCGATCTGCTAGAAAGGAGGAGTAAATTTCACTTATATATTCGGCACGAGTGATAAAACACTTAGCTAAAGCCTCGGGGGAGCCCTCGGCGGTGGCATCTTCAAGTGCAGGCAAGAAGGTCCTCTCGTGGAAGTCATAGAGGGTTCTCATATGCGTGACTATACTAGGTGGAGGTCGGGGGACTTCTTCGTCCAGAAGCAATCCGAGTTGCTCATTCAGACATGCAATGTACTTTCGTTCATGATCAAGTACTGACGTTAGTTGGGAAAAACGGCTTTCCTTTTCGTCCAGAGAGGAAGCCTTAAAAAGAAGTTCAAGTTGAGGAAAGACCGTCCACACTACCAGCGGTGAGGATGCCGTTTGGGTCTTCCAGTTGTGGCTAGGGTCTCCGTCTGAGGTGTATCCGCTTGCCTGCCGTACCACAGGCCGGGGGCGACTAGGAGCACTCGCGTGTTTCCTGACTGCTCCTCGGCGGCGAGGTTTTCCATAGCTAGAGGCGTTTCCAGCCAGATCACTCTCGTCTTCCATGTTAATTTCGGGACTGCTGTTTGACTGAGAAGTGCCTTTGTTCAAAATCCTCTCAATAGACTGTCCTCTGCGGAATTTACTTCGTCTGCCGCTACTACGTAATTCGGAATCCCCCTCAATGAAACTGTTCCTCGGCGTAGAAGTCTGCGATCTCTCACTTAGAATGAACTTTATATCGTTGATCCACTGCTGTTGTATGTTGATGTTCTTGGCCTTGAACACGTAAGGAACAGTTTGACCTCGAGGGCCGTTTCGCACCTCCAGAGTGAAGAGCACTCCTCGTCCTTGACGTTTCCCAATGCTGACCTGGTCCATCCGAAAACTGGTGATGTATTTGTAATTCCTTCCTTGTGATAACGTGATGAGGATGATAGTCTTCAGCATGAGTACATGGTACACTCGCTTCGGCAGGTCTCCGCCGCGTCGGAGGTGCAAGTCGCTGTGTCGGATCAGGTTGCCGAAATTGCAGAGGTCAAAGGGCGACCCAATGACAGCTCCAAGAAAGAGCTTCGAGTCGGCTTTCTTCAGAGGAACTTTGAGGACGTCAATCGCTTCCTGGACAGTTCTCTTCTCCTCTTGGGTGCTGACCTTCTTCAGCAAAGTCTCGAGTGTGAGGACATAATAGTGGAGGCGCATGCGTGGCTTCCTCAGCTTTTCCGGCAGTTCCGGCATCTTGGCCCTAAAGTAGTCGGCGTGCGCAGAGAGGATGCCGTCCACAGTGGGGATGTTCTCCATGAAGTAAACGTACTTCTCGTAATCGTCCCGGTGGCCCACAATCGCCTCGCTCAGCAGCTGCGGGCTGATGCCACTCCGCTCGAACTCGGCGTGAAGCTCCTGGTGAAGCAGAATGAGGGCCTTAATCTGGGCGAACAGCAGTGTTAACTTCTCTCGTATGAACTGAGGTGTCTCTTCACTGGTCAGGCTCTCTCGGTCCTCATCCAGGCTCTGCAGGGCCTTCAGGAACTCCGCGTCAGTATCCACGAAGAACTTGATCTCCGCCTCGATCACAGCTGCATTGGCCTCTGCCTGGGAGGAGTCACTGCCCTGCGACACGGAGTCCACCGAGTCATCGTCGTAGAGGCTCTCCTGGACTGCCTTGTCGAGACCGTGGTCCTCGTAGAACTTGCTGTCGGACTTGGAGTCGCTGTCTTCGATGCTGGACTCGTCCTCGCCCTCGTCCGAATCGGACGGCGAGTCGGACTCGGGATAGCCCCCTTCCTTGGCGTCGCTCGAGGGGGTGACGATCACGTCCGCGACGCGGTCCTCGGGGCGTGATGGAGTCCTTTTGGTTCCGCTGTTGGTAGCAAGGGACGTCAGGATGGAGGAGATCTTCTTGCCCATCCCGCGGCTCCAGGACGCCCGCGAGTCCTTGGGCGACACCGAGCCCGGAAGGAGTCCATTTCTGGAACACAAAAGCCGATTATCCGTGCGGTCTTTTCTGTCGTAGACGATGTGCTTTATATCACAAACTATTATTAATACAATGATTTCCCAATGTAATCAAAATCCCAGAGGAAAGATATTATGAACAAGTGTATTTTATTTTCATAACGTATATTCTATTCAACATATTGATAGATGTTAATCATGTGCACAATAAAGCTATCATTGGAAAAGAGAGAGAGTGAAAGAGAGAGAGAGTGAGTGAGAGAGAGAGAGAGAGAGAGAGAGAGAGAGAGAGAGAGAGAGAGAGAGAGAGAGAGAGAGAGAGAGAGAGAGAGAGAGAGAGAGAGAGAGAGAGAGAGAGAGAGAGAGAGAGAGAGAGAGAGAGGGGGCGAGAAGAAAGAGAAAGAAGGGGGGAGGGGGGAGGACAAGAGAGAGAGAGAGAGAGGGAAGAAGAGAAAGAGAGAGAGAGAGAGGGGGGGGGGGGGCGATAGATAGAGAGAAGAAGAGAAAGAGAAAGAAGGGGGGAGGGGGGAGGACAAGAGAGAGAGAGAGAGAGAGAGAGAGAGAGAGAGAGAGAGAGAGAGAGAGAGAGAGAGAGAGAGAGAGAGAGAGAGAGAGAGAGAGAGAGAGAGAGAGAGAGAGAGAGGGGGGGGGGGGCGACAGATAGAGAGAAGAAGAGAAAGATAAAGAAGGGGGGAGGGGAGAGGACAAGAGAGAGAGAGAGAGGGGGGGAAGAAGAGAAAGAGAGAGAAAGATAGATAGATAGATAGATAGATAGATAGAGAGAGAGAGAGAGGATGAGGGGGAGGAAGGGAGGGAGGGAGGGGGGGAGACCTGTCCACTCACGGGGGAGGCGCCAGCGCGGCGCTCGACGCCTGCGGGAAGAACGCCAGCAGTTTCTCGACGTGTTTGAGCGACATCATCTGCAGCACGACGGCGGCGCGGCCGAAGTTGTCATCGCGGGTGATGTACACGACGCGCTGCGAGTGCTCGGGGACGGTCGTGGCGATGATGACGTCACAGATGCGATGCTTGAGGACGACATCGTGACCTCGCTTGACCTCGCACCGCCCGTCAGTAATCTCCAGCGACACCTCCTGCAGGGCGTAGTAGCCGTCCACCTCGCCGATGAATCTGTTCCGGTCTTCGAGGAACTCCTCCTGGTGCTCCTTCTTCTTGGCTGTCTCGTCGTGGAGCACGGCGCCGTGGGACACGATGGCCACGTGCGTCCGCACCTCCTGAGGGAGGCGCCGAAGGGGCAGCTTCACCTCCGCCACCCCCAGCAATACGCCGGTCACGCTGCACATGGCTGGAGGGAGAGGGAGGGCATTAGGCGCTGATGTGCTTGAGATGAAGCAGAGGGAGATGCTGGCTGAATGAGGCCGCGGGATCTTGTGAATTGATACGCTAATGGCCTTGGAAAGACTTACATAAATATGTTCAAATTACTGAATATTTTTCGGGACAGAAATGACTACGTAAAAAAAGGTCTCAGAATCTAACATAAATGAGAGTTACCCGATAATAACAGTAATAAATATATATGATAATACATAATTAAAAAAAATACAATTATAACAAAAATACAACAGTATGATTATCAATCCTGTTTTTGTATCAAGCAATATCATTCTAAATTCGTGACAATATACACAAGAATCCCGCGTTATCTAATTTCTCTTTGTTTTTCGTTTTTTTTTTCTAAAGTGAGAATCTCTAATCCGAGAATCTAGAAGGAAAACACTGAAGAAATTGGTAAACAATATGGAAATCAGCTTAACAAAATCTCGTATCTCATAGTCATGTCACAGTAATCTGTCTTACTGTCATATTTCCATCATATGCAATAAATAATTCTTATGAAAAGCCATACATATTATATAACACAATCTGAACACGTACACACAGAGACACAGAAAAGTGTTGCACACGACTCATACGTTCATGTGTTTGTATACATAAACAGGCAGGATGCACACTCACACATATGCACATAGACAAGCACACACCTACACACACACACACACACACACACACACATATATACACACACATGAGGCTCTCCTCCCAAACACATCCCTTACCCATCCACAGCCCCACGTACACAGTCACGCGTAACTTATACACGCCCCCCACTCATGCTCCTTTCCTCTTCCCCTCCTATTCTACTTCTCTCTCTCCACCCTTTTCTCCGTCTCCTCCTTCTTCTCCTTCTCTTTCTACTTCCCCTTCACTTTCTCCTTCTTCTCCCTCTTCTCTTTCTCCTTCTTTTTCTTTTACTTCTTTTTATCCATCTTCTTCTCTTTCTGTTTCTCTTTCTATTTCTCCTTCTCCTCCTTTTCTCTCCTTCTCCCAGTATCATGACACCCCCATTTTTCCCCACCTCTCCCCTCCTACTCTTCCCCACAACTCACGCCCCCACGACCACCCCCACCCCGCCCACGACTACCCCCACCCCGCCCACAACCCCCACCCCGCCCACGTCCCCCGCCCATGCCCAGGATATGACAAGCCGCAGCGTGAGGGCGGGGGATTAGAAGGATCAAACGTGGGCGTCACGCTCGAGGCGTCATTCTACCTGCGAGATCACCTCTGAGCTGTGTTACAAGGGGTGTGTGTGGGGGGGGGGGTGGAGAGAGGAAGATGGGGGGAAGCGGGGATGGGAGGGTGGAGAGAAGATGATGGAGGAAGGGGGAGGGGGAGAGGGGCGGAAAGAGGAGGGGAAGGGGGAAGGGTGGGGTCGGAGAGAGGAAAGTGGGGAAGGGAGGGGTGGGTGGGGTGAAGGGGGCGTGGGGTAA
>BOPN01000135.1:371930-374430 GCA_017312705.2 Penaeus japonicus
AAATGCGGTATCTGATGATAAGATAATGTGCTCCGCTCTAGGGCACACGGGGAGATTTTTCTTCGTGTGGGGGAGTTTAAACTGTGGGAGTGTTGAACGGTCAAGTTGAATGATGGAGTTATGTTGGGATGTGATTTTTTTTCCTCTCTCTCTCTCTCTTTTTTACTATGGTGTGCAAAATTACACGCGGAAACGAGTGGCGTAAGAGGATTTGCCTCCTGGAAAATACAATTTAACTTGGGTATGTGATAAGATTATCAAAGATACAGATTAGACAGATTAGATTATTTCAATGGCGTTTCCTAAGATAAGCTCCCGGCTGTATTAAGCTATGATTCGATTTCAGAATGTCTTACAATGATGTTATTTTTTCCGGAAGTGGAAGGGGAAGAAGGGAGGGAGAGAGAAAGAAAGGAAGAGATTTTGAGATGAAGGCCCTCTGGCATTTGCATGTAAGAGTTTGCATTCGATGCAAATGGATGACTCTTGTTTATGCATTATATCTCTGGCTTATCTATTGTTCCTCTGAGTCAGACATGTCATATCTTCTTTCACTTTTCGTTTTATAGTAGTCATTGTTCATTAGTCGTAATTATGACTCTTTTGCTTAAGAAAGACAATGTATATGTGTGTATCTATGGGGATGTCACTCTATAGAAATTTAGATCTGAATTCCTTCACGCTTTTTTTTATTCTTTTTTATGAGATAGCAGATTGATAAGAGTTTAGATGTAATGTCGAGATTTACAGAATTCGTCATACAAGCTTTATTACGAGATATACAAGAAAGTATTTACATTCCCCAGACACTTGCCATGAGTATACCAAATAGTTCGCCAAAAATGCTACAAATTGTATTTTTTTTAATTGATCTTAGTTGTTTTGGATCTTGAGAACATTGTATGAAACGTCGACCAGATGGAACCAAGAGAAAGAATCGTAAAATGACGGACATAAAAAATATGATTGTCAATGCCCTAAATTAATCATCTTCGTATCAAGCAACTATTCCCCCATTGATGTGCACTCGGTTTCTGTAAAACACATCATTTGTCCATTTATATCACTCTGCTACCTGGCGCACTGCCATTTGTTATTTACGTGATAAAACGGCATAAAAGGTCACAGGACAGGGTTTAAAGTCATTTACCTTTTAAGTCACAACACATGTCATATATATTTTTTTCTATTAAAGTTTCAAAACAAATCTTTCAATATATATTCACCTTAGATATATCAACAAACCAAGAAATACTGGAAGATTTTTCTGCGAGAAAGATTAGTCGTTATTCCGTATTTTATTATAACCTTTCTAAAAGAGAAAAAAGATTGACCACCATCCCTCTATTTGTAAAGGAACTAAATGCTCTTTACATCATAGGACTAATAGACTCAAAAAGGCGCCAAGTATGATATTTTAGTAAAGAAGATAACCCGAGATTAATTTACTGAATCTCTTCAATCCATGATATATCATCTATCTGTCTATCTATTTATCTACCTATTCATATCTATTTATTCATTTATTTATCTACAATCCATCTATAATCCATGTATGTATGTGTAAAACATACTTCACTTTTTTCAGTTCACTAACCTTATATTCACAACGCTGCATTATATAACTCAGCACTTATATAACATAACAAGCCAACGACCAGCAACCAGTCTCGGATAAGCGGGGATGCTCGTCTCCGTAAGACTTCAGGAGCAAGGGAACGGGGCGCTTCCGGTCCCGATGACTGACAAGTATCCTCTCCTTCCATCTGATCATAACTAGAAGACTTGTGTCATATTTCTTATAGAGGATAAAGAGGATGCGTAATTCACAGAATAATACTAATGGTAACTTTGATAGCGTTCTGTGAAATCATATGTTTTACCGCCGTATGCAGCTGGGCCAGGCATGTCGAGAGGGCGCTGTGACGATCTTGCGAGCATCTTGCGTCAATCTCTCTATCTGTAAACCGGACTGCCCTGCGGAGACAGCGGCAGCACGGGAGAGTTTTGAAACGTGATAAAAGAAATAGAGATCCTTAGATTCTATTGGCGTGAGATAGATACTTGTTAAGATATTGCAGATTGGCCAGACTTGAAAGTGAGACTTGATATGTCTGGCTATTTTGGAGGTGTCTTCCCTGGACAACGCTAATGTTGCAACATGATTTGTGATGAGTTATTGCAATGTTTTCCGTCTTTTTCCTGAAGTTCGCCTCATCATCAAGGAATTCTGGAATGTAGATTCTTAATGCTCTGAGGAAGAAACCATTACTTCCACTTCTGTTTTACTGGTGTGCACAGAATAGTAATGGATGTAGTAATCTTTCCTTGCAAGCGCTCTGTTGCGCGAATAGCTCCAGTTGAGGCTGCATGAGTTCTCAGGTGGTGATCAAGACGATTCCCATTGTGCTAGAGGGAGGCTTAGCCGAACATTTGGCCAAACGCTGAGGAGCGCTGTGCTGTCAGTGCCGGAAGAGGTCGGTCTCACTGAAACACCTGG
>BOPN01000135.1:381930-386930 GCA_017312705.2 Penaeus japonicus
AAAACAAACGAAGAGATAATGCGAAATCAGTAAGTCTCGAGTCGACGGAGGCGCGAGGCATGGACGCGACCGCCGGACGCTTTTGGTGCGTGATGGTCGGCCGCGCGGAGGTGACGAGGCCCGTGGACGCCCTTGACGCGGGCGAGACGCAGCGAAGGGCGCGCCTGATCTGTGATGCCGTGGCGGTCGAAGGCGCCACCACGCCCGCCGGTCTTTGCGGGCGTATTGAGAGGGGGAGTCTGTGCGTGGAGGTGGAGATAACGCCCTCGGATATCACCGTGATGAATGAGGATTATCTGGTGAGCGGAATTTAGGCCATAGCCTATATATATATATATATATATATATATATATATATATATATATATATATATATATATATATATATATATATATATATGTGTGTATGTGTGTGTGTGTGTGTGTGTGTGTGTGTGTGTGTGTGTGTGTGTGTGTGTGTGTGTGTGTGTGTGAGTGTGTGTGCATACATATACAGATATAGAATAATATATATAAAAAAAAACAGCAGCACAACAATGGCCATGAACGCCGCGATTAGAAATCAACTATCAGCGGACCTGACATCCCCACTACAGTGAATCTACCACACGCTGTTCACTACACATTCCTCAGTTGGCAGTTATATGGAAATAACAACACATATAATAAAACAATAATCATAAAGTTACCTATCGATACAAGCACATCTAAGTTAATAACCTAACACATTAACCTCCACTGTCTAGGTTAGTAGTATCCTCATGCAAGACTTGAAGGTCCTGGCGGAGGTCCGAGGCACTCAGGTGATAGTGGTCGGCCACTGCCAATGCAAGCGGAAGACCATGGCTCTTCTTTTCGAGTTTGCAGACAACGCACAGACTGACCTTTTCATCAGACGCTGCCAGAGTCACCAGAGGTTAGTCCTGAGTCATTGCTGATGTGGCTTTGTGGTATAAGGCCTTGCAGATACTATCTGATCAGTGGCCATACCGTAGATTTTTTTTCTTTCTACAGCGATGTGTTTGTAAGGATCTTCTGGTATTTTTTGTATAGACTAGGATTCCAGATGGGGGGGGGGAGGACGGAGATTGGTCAGGTGGGTAAAAACCGAACCATTTTTTTCTTGTCTCATAATGGTGGATGTAAATCCAAGTGCACGAATATGAAAATCTACCGAACATCTAGTGGTGACTGTGGCTGTGAGGATCATGCAAAAAGGCTGAATAAGATAGATGCCAAAATGTTCCTCTTTTCCTCCTATGAATAGACACCGCCAGAGGTGAGATACCCCCGCCAGAGTGATCTGATTAGATCAGCTCAGAAACGAACCCAATGAATGCAATTGCAAAATGTTTATTGCCGTTCTAGGTATCTCGAATGGCCAAACCTTTTCAGTGATGGGGTATCCCTGCCAGACATCCCATCCCCCATAAAACCACCACTCAAAAGTAAGCTAATTTAGCTCAGATGATACCAGTTGAAAAAAAAGGTTTAGTACCATCCCAGGTATCATGAATGGACACTACTTGTCAGTTTCGACGGCTGGGTACCCCATCAAGACACCGCCAAAATGCCATCCCCCAGAAGTTAGCTACATTTGGTCAGAAGTGCCCCTAATGAAACCGATTGCAAAATGTTTAATACCACCCGAGGTAGCACGAATGGGGACATCACCCCAGCCAGACGTCCCCTTAAAGGCCAACCCAGCCACCCAAACAGAATCAAGAACCGATTAGGTCACAACCAAACCCAATAAAGCTAGTAACAAAATGTTTAGCCTAATCCTAGGTATCGCGAATGGACACTCCCAGGCAGTTTCAGTGGTGGTACCCGCCAACACCCCCCCCCCCCAGAAAGTCATCAAAAGGGAGTCAGAAGTGAATCCAAAGAAACCAGTCGCAAATTTTTAACACCACCATTCAAAGTATCACGAAGAAACACTTAGAAAAATAAAGACAACTCCGATTCCATTTTACAAACATTTATTTCTCCTTCACATCCCGATGCAATCTAGGGCAAGACAGACAGCAGGTTGAGCGAACCTGTGCCGCATCTTTTAGTAGAATGAGTCATAGTGGTTGTAATGCAGTTGTTTGGCTGCTACTAAAATGATCAATAATTACTTTATATGATATACACAACGAGACTGATTACAATATCTCCCGGAAAATACCAGTACTGGTATATCATTGCAAAATTAATCACTATCTTCTATACTCATTATTTAAATAAGTGAAAAGGCACAGATTACATGACCATTTTATGTTTATAGCGAAACAGAAATGAATGAAGCAATTATTCCTGAACGGGCAAAGGAGACAGCAAATCATATTGATGATTGAGGTAAAATAATATAGCTCCTAATGCATCGTGGTGCATGTTGTATTTACAGTACAGACAATAAGCATGTGTTTGCATTAACATAGTGACATGAAGAAAATAGTTGATGAAGCAGCATTTCTCCTCATGCTTCAATTGGTGGTAACAAGGAAATAACTGCCACCCTCACGCAGAAAAAGCAGCGAAGGGACTCGCTTTGTTTTGGTATCGTGGAGCCTTGCCGACCAAACACAATGTCCCCTGGTTACCCTGCTGGATGCGATCTGCGTGACACACCAAACAGGTTATATTTTAGAGAGGTCTTTCGCGTCCCTTTTCACTCACTTGTTTTTCGTGATAGTCAATTGTTGTGGTTTATTATATTATGGAGTTTATATAGGCCATCTAAACTACTAAAACTATAGTATAGAATCCATAGTAGCTCATTATGTTCTCTATACTCAGTCTGAGGCAGAAATATGGCAGTGGTAAATAGGCATGGATGAGACTGAATATCTTGACAATGCAAGAGATGTATTTGACCTGTTTTGAAATACATTTCCGATGAAAACCACCATTGGATATTCACTCTCATTCATACTTCTTTTCTACATTTGTCGCAATGAAGAGATGAACAAGAGGAAGGCCACCTGTGCTTATGGCCGAGGGTGCCACAGCACAAAGCACCCATACTGGTACAGGGTCACATTGCAGACGCTTTGCATGGTCTGGACCATCATCTTATTCTTATTCTGCCTGCACATTCTGCAGCGCCGGTTCATTAGAGACGGATACCAGCGCTCACGGAAGGTAATGCTCGGTGGAGACCGTGGGTGGGCGCCCTTCGAGGCTGCGATCTCCGGCCAGCCTTACCCTTGGGGGTCCAGTCAGAGTCGAATTGGGCAGGGGTTATGGGGCATGAGGCCTGCCTTGCAAGCTGGCGACTGATGAACTCTGCTGAACTCCCCTCGATTCGAGCTTGGGTCAAGTTAGGTTGACCTACATGAGGCAAAGTCGTTGGCAAGTTCGCGGCGGAATACGAGCATGGGTAGCGATGGCTGGGCTCGGAAACAAGTGTGGCATGGCTAGTATATCTGGTATAGAATGTAGGAAAAAGGATTCCTTAATCTGTCAGGTATCCCACCACCGAGAATGTCGTGCAATGGATGCTTACCAATTGTTATCGGTTTCCTTGAGTTTACTTCTGAGCGAGTGTAGCTCACCTCTGGGGGATGGTTTTCTGGGGAATCTTGGCGGGGTATCCCTCCACTGAAACTGCCTGGAAGCTTCTATTCGTGAAACTAAGGGTGGTGGTACGTACTTTGCAACTGGTTTCATTGGGTTCACTTCTGAGCTACTCTAGGGGTTGTTTTGAGGGCATCTACTAAATGTCCAGCAGTGAACATTATCGGCTAATATAGTTTCCTTTTTGGTAGATGAGAGTGGCTTCTGGGGGGCATATAGCAGGGTTATCCCACCACTGAAAATGTCCATTTGGCAACTGGTTGCATTGGGCCCGCTTCTGAGCTAATCTAGCTCAGAAACATCGCCACCCCACCATTTACCCATATCTCATGACATTTTGGCATTTGCTTCAAAGGTCTCTGAGCGGGTTTAGCTCACCTTATTCAACCCTTTTGTATGACCCTCACACCCACAAGAAGGCTTTCATATTTATGCCTTTGGATGTACATAAATCATCATGACACAAGAGAAAATTGGTCTGTTTTTTTAGCTACCCGTCATGGGCTCCTGGTCTAATATGAGAGGTGTTTATGCATTAGTGAAGGGAACACTAAACGCCCTAAATAATGTGTGTGTGTGTGTGTGTGTGTGTGTGTGAGAGTGTTTGTGTGTGTGTGTGTGTGTGTGTGTGTGTGTGTGATAGAGATAGAGATAGAGATAGAGATGGAGACGGGGGGAGAGAGAGAGAGAGAGAGAGAGAGAGAGAGAGAGAGAGAGAGAGAGAGAAAAAAAAGAGAGAGAGAGAGAGAGAGAGCGAGAGAGAGAGTTTCACATATACTTTTATGTGTGAACATGTATTGAGACATTTAGCCGTCTAGATGAATTCACAGCCAACCTTCTGCTCACCACAGAGAAGCCACCGAACCCAAGCTCCCTCTGCATTCCTCGGCACACAGTCTGCCCGAGGACCCCAAGAAGAAGCCCGCCAACACACACCCTCACAAGCAGCCGGCGACGCTCACTCTGGCCTCGCACTTCTCTCCAAGAAACAAGCCGCCTATTCCTGCCAGAGACACGGACGCGAGCTGCGCCATTGCATCCAAGAGTCCGCCGCTTCTTCCTCCCAGAGACATGGACGTGAGCTTCGCCATTGCATCCAAAAGTCCGCCACCTCTTCCTCCCAGAGACATGGACGAGAACTGCGCCATTGCATCCAAGAGTCCGCCGCTTCTTCCTCACAGAGACATGGACGCGAGCTTCGCCATTGCATTCAAAAGTCCGCCGCCTCTTCCTCCCAGAGACATGGACGAGAACTGCGCCATTGCATCCAAAAGTCCGCCGCCTCTTCCACCCTGCGACAGCGAAGGGCCCATCTACGGTGAAATTACACCCACTCCTTCCCGGAGAGACAGTACCCCAGGTATCAATTTCTTGTTCGGTCAGAAATCAAAAACCTTAATTAAAGAATCGAAAGAAGAGACAAAAAAGGGCCGAAA
>BOPN01000135.1:394430-404430 GCA_017312705.2 Penaeus japonicus
AACACTTCATTATGAATATTTCTTGGGAGGTTGCAATATACATAACCAATATTGTATAATGTTAAGAAGGGACAGACATACAATAAGAGCCAAGATCACATGAGCCAGTCTTGTGATCCTCCACAAAATTTCTTCGTAAAGTATATGGGAAATTAACACAGATGCATTTCGACTTGCTGTGCCTCCTTTCAGAGAAGGAAGGCTATTACAATTTTCTGAATATCCTCAAACACTCCTACACACTCCACACCTGAGAAAAATCACACTTGGCTTGGTAAAACTGTTGCATCACCTGAGCTTCCTTCTCTAACATATTTCCTTATTTCCTTTCCAAGATGAAAAAAATGGATAAAAAAATAAATATAATCAAATAAAAAGTTGTAATTCTGAAGGACATATCTAAGAAGTCTTTTGTGAAATATTTGATTATATACATATACATATACCTATACATATACATATACATATACATATATATATACATATATATATACATATATACATATATATATATATATATATATACATATATATATATATATATATATATATATATATATATATATATATATATGTATAATGCATCAGCTGTTGTCTTGCAAAAAATCTTGAATGTTAGGCATCCAGCCATGAATACACAAAAGAGTTTTTAAAAAGTCTACTGGGAGAAAATGCTACAAAGACTTCTCAAAATATGACCCTACTATCAATTGTGTATTTCAATATTTCCTATGAGTTTCCAATGCAGGCATAAAATTTGATTTTAAACATCTTGCAAATTCACAGTTCAAAATAATTCTATAGTATTTCTGAACTTAAAGCTGATTTAACATAGCCTGGTTCTTGCTGTAAATAATCTAGTTTTCTGCCATGCACTGAGGTGACAAGTTACATATAAATATCAGTTACATAAGAGGACTATGAAATGGACAGATGAAATTCTCTTTCTGTGTTTAGAAAAGAAAGAAAAAAGTATCAGCCACTTTGACTCTCATGAAAATTCTAATTATTGCATCACAAAACAGTCAGATGGTTTCTTTTCTTTACCAGGAAACCAAGGTTGAAGTGGAACGCTCCTTTTCCATGATAAGTGGAGAGAAAAAAACAATTTGCAAAGACTAATTTTGCCATGAAAGAGACACCTTTAACCATCTTCACATTTTGAGGCCACAAAATACATCAGTTGAAAGTAAATCTTGAGTAATAAACAAAAATTTCAGATTTGGTTAATTCTCACCAAGAAAATGACTGTCACACAAATATTTTTGCCCAGCAGAAAACACTGACCACAATTTTTGTTAAAGAGAAAGTGGACTAAGTGTCGGGAATATTTGTCCTACGTCAGCAAATACTTAAGTTCTGCTCATACTCCTGGGAGTAAAAAAAAAAAAGGATATTTTAGACAAATATACATTTACTTAAGAAAAATTGCCAAGCTCATCTACAAGGGCTAAAGTAATAGATTATCTGCTCGATTACATAGAAAATAAAGACACCTATCTAAAGACTAGAAATTTTGCTCCATTATGTTCACACATAGAAGACAAATGCAAACATACCTATTTAGTGATATATTCTAATTGTATAATTATTGCAACTACTGATGCCAAAAGCTAAGTTAGGTTTATTCATAAAAAATAAAATGACATAAACAAAACCAAGTAAAGATAGAGAGAATGTATTGCATTATTTGTCTGAATGAAATGGATTGAGTTTCAGACCAATGCTGTCTCAAAATCAGTGCATCAGCAATGAGTAATGTTGAATTTCTTTTGGGATTTTGTTTGTTAGGCAAAGGTATTGAATTAATCATAATTCCAAACAGACTTTTTTTGTTAATGAGAAGGTGTAGAGTTTGTGTTATGTCCATCCTGTGATATTTCCAAAAAGAATCTTTAGTGCAAAGAAGGCCACTATCTTTTATGAGTATAGTAACCTTTCTGAATGTGGATAGTTTCTTTTTGATAACTATTTTAAGTGCTGCTCTCTGCTGGAGACAAAGCTGAAATAGAGCCCATTATACATTGAGTAACAGCCATTTTCTGGTAAATGGAGCTTTCATGAACAAATACGTTTGTTTCATTACCAGGTCTATAATTGGTGCAACATTTCATACTTTGGGAAGGCACCAGTACTAAAAAAAAAAAAGTCATACCACAGCAGAGCATCAGAAATACTAATTAACTAATATTCACAGACAGGAATGTTAAGTATATGGCCACAAAGGCATAACAGTATGGGACTTCACCTCTGCAGGTGCTCACATTACAACTACTATATAAACAAGGAATCAGGCATATTGCATATGCTTTTAGAAGACATCTGTACATACACAGTATGTTGATACATAACAACTATGCATATATTCATAACTATCATTATAAATAGAAGGCAAATACAGTAACAAAATTCTTGACTTCATGCATAAAAAATTGAGTCTGACACACTGGCCTTTGTGTCTTGATTAACATGAGTCTCTGTCAACCCCTCAATCTGTGCATGGTAATGTACTTGGTAACTACTGCATATACATAAGGATTCTTACACTCATATATTTTTTTCTTTAAATAAATGATTACCTAGGACTCCTCTAGATAACATAGCACCATACACAAAAAGAGGCCAACCTGACATGACTGATGTAGGATGGCTAAAGCCCTGAAATGGGTAACACAGTTTGCAAGGTCAAGACTACTCAACAGATCAACTCACCCTCTCATGGCACGATTGCTTTTGATAAACAGGTTCACTTGTCTCCCTGTTCCTGTCTGCCATTACATGACATTTAAGAGAACATTTACACTTAGGGAATAAAAAATATAAAAATAGGACCCAACACTCTACACTGCTTAAGAGAGAAGGTAAGGGCCTCTACCCTCATGTTGTGACTATGTGAAGGACATAAGAAATAAAGATACTAGTCATAACAAAAGGACATTCAGTAATTATTTTATTTTGTCCATTAAAAGCTGATAACTACGTTCTATGTTGTTTTACTGCAAGGCTAAACCAATGACTTGAAAATGTCAGTGATTGCTACAACCACAGCCAGTCTTTTTCCATCATGTATTTTAGCCAGTGAGATATATCAGACTCCCAAGCATCATTTCTGACTCTGTCTAGGCAATATGCATATCTAATGCATACACTTATTCAAACAAAATACTTATCTTGAACTTAAATTGTAATTGCGCAATACAGATATACTGAACACATTCTTTTTCTTTTCTTTTTTGTTTCATTTATATATTCTGTACAGCAATTTCATCAAACTCAGGTTACTGCAATGCCACAAGAAGGTATCTTATATACATTATCACAGGGGTCTAGTCATTTTATAACTAGATTATGAATTCTTGCATTACTAACACTGACTCTTGTCTCATGAAATTATAAAATATGAACTTTTCATCAAAATGAGGTTGTCAGGTTTAAGCACTCCTTTTTCTTTAATCTTTAAAATGTTCAACTGGTATAAATCTAAATTTCATATATTAGACCTAGCATGCCCCTTACTTCTTCGAAACACACACACACTTTTTAAAGAAGAATTAAACAAATATGTTTACCATTTTCCCTTTCACAACAAAATTCATGGCGCAAAATGTAACAGTTCGGAATTCATGATACATGAGTTTATTTCCTTATAAAACCTCCCTAGGAACTGCTTGATTGACCATGGAATTTGTAATACATATTCCACAGCCAATACATAGGGTGGGATATGCGTGTCATAATTACAAATCCATAAATTTTAACATGACAATCTTCATGCAACAGTTAGGATAACAAAATTTTCAGTATACAACCTAGATATTGCTATGTAAGCTTTGTTAGTAAAACACATTTACATATCTGTGAAGATTAATGGATATAATGGAAAAATGGTATGTCTATAAATAATGCATGTGTGTTTATAAATAACTATGTAAGGAGTGTGTGTGTGTGTGTGTGTGTGTGTGTGTGTGTGTGTGTGTGTGTGTGTGTGTGTGTGTGTGTGTGTGTGTGTGTGTGTGTGTGTGTGTGTGTGTTTACTTTCCCTATTCCTGTATTTTTCTCTGTTTTCCATTTCCCCAGACATATTCAACAGCCAGGAAGGTGTGCTATCAAAGACCCTTGAGTATATCACAAGATTCCATAAAAAAGAAGAAAATCTTACAAAAGAAAGATTGGCAACTCATATATATATATATACACACATATATATATATTAACAATCTAAAAATCTATGGACTGGATAATGCTGAAAGTAATATAAATGCTGTCTAAGATCTCTTCCGTTCCCTTTGTCTGGAAGCAGATGTGGGCAGTGGGAGCAACGTACTGTAGGTCAAATGTGGTCCATCACTGAGGCATTACAGGTGCCCTTGCCAGATCCCTAGTTCATTCTTGCTTTTTCTAACTGAAAAATCTGAAGATCTTTATTTCTTTTCCAAATTCGGTATATGTATATATAGTATATGTAGCTGCATCAGTTCAAAACGATAAAAAATATTCTTGAAGTAGCTTTCACCTTTTGTTTTCTTAATTCACATTTCATGAGGTGAAAATATTTTCAACACACTGGATAATCACAAATGGAACATAAATTCCCTAGTCCTTCTTCACGCTATTTTAGTCGGTGGAGGAATCTGAGCATGAGGTACGTGAGCAGTCTTGCTGATAGCATGAACATGATAAGGATTGTGGTGTTGAGCCACAGAGGCAGAGTCTGTTCTCTTTCCTCCAGGATATCTGACACTTCAATATACGTTTTATTGGGATCTTTGCAGCTCTGGAATCTTGAGTTCTCTAATGAGCAACTGTGGGAAAAGAGATTTTTGTCTAAATTTTTAAAGCTGACAGGAGGACTTTGACTGTTTCATTTGGAAGCTATGAGCAAAAATAAATCCAACTTTTTATTAATAATCTAGAAATATTATGATGAAGGAGTATTATTAGATAATATCACTCAGCACAAAATTTGATAAAAATATGAACAAGAACTTGATCATTTTCATACCTCACAGGGGTTCCATCTGAAAACTCTATAATATTCATGTTTTGGAAGGCATAATGGACCATTGATAGGTACTTCGCCCAGCTGAGCCAAGAAGGAATGTCGTTAGATAAGTAACCCCCAAACAGCTGCGAGAAGAGTGTGAACAGTGCAGACACCGTGATGCCCACTTGTAGGTCCATGCATATGGCTCCTATAAGAAGACCCATGCTCTGTGAAGGAAAAATTGTTTGTTATAAAATCCTATATTTTTATTTAGCACATAAGAGAAAAAATAACAATTAATCATTCATATAAATTTCAGATAATTCTGACTATATGAAACCCACCAAAATTTACCTGAGCAACTAAAGTGTTGAGAAGAAGCACAATGAGATGCTTGATAAAGGTTAAGACGTGTGTCCCTCCCATCATGGGGTAGGATATGAGCATGTAGAAAGTGGGCAGCGTGAAGGTCAGTGGCAGCTCTCCTACCATCTTGGCCAAGTAATATGCACTAACTCTGTATGATCCACTTGCTCGTTCCTTCATTATAACTTCTCTCTCACTTGGGACTGAAATTTTAAATTGTTTGTCAGTGTTTGTTACACTTTTAGCAATATTGAATACAGGATATAAAATCAATGGAATTTATTATTTTGCATTACACATATGGCACTGCATATTCAACTATTTATATAATCAGCAATTTATATATCTGTATTTAATGCAACAGAGATCATGTAAAATGTTACAGCAAAATGAAATAATTTCTGACAGGCCATGCAGAATAGTCTCTTTTACTACAAGCAGAATAACTTTAAATCTGACCTAGTTCCATTTGTATTCATGTAATGTAATATTTGTCAATGCTATTCCAACTTACAAGACTGGAGGGCAGCAAAGAGCATGAACATCATCCAATAGGTTGTGGAGAAGAACATCCAACCTTGGATATCATGAAGAGCCTTTTCTTTGCGTGGTGCTTGGTACCACAGGAGACCAGCTATTAACGCTAACCCTAGTGTTTGGATCCAGTGGAGGCGAGACAGGATGAAAGGACGAGCCACGCAGAAGTTCCTTTGAGTAAGTACCTGAAAGGAAGCAGTTTGTTAATTGCTACACTTTTTATTTCTCTCTTCGATTAGATAGCCAAAACTGAATGTCTTGAAACTTCCTTCACCTTTAGCTCTCTTTTCTTTCATACAGAGAGGTGAACCAATAGCTTAGATATTCACAAAATATATGGAAATTAAAAATGTGAAATGAAATTCCTTCACTCGTTTCAAACTCACTTTGAACTGTGTAAAGAAGGAAGTTGGCCACACCCTATCTACATATTCTTCGCTTGATGAACTTGATGCTGAGGCTTCACTCTCTGTCTCCTCTGACCATGAAGATCTCCCACTATCTTCTTCTTCACCTGCAAATAAAATAATATTAATGTACACTCTACATACCCTACTACCAGCATTAGGGAAGACTTTATAAATAAAACATTAATGTGATTAATAGAACTGCTGCAGGAAAGAATAAAATGAAACATAACATATTTTCCCTACCCATTTTAGTAAAGACTGAAGTCTCTTTCTTATTTCCAGTAATGGTGACAGACACCTCTGTTGGACACTTTGCATGGTAACCCTGGTCTTGACAATTGCAGTCATCGTCCCAGGGACACTCCTCCCCATCTACACCTGTGAAAAGAAAGTATATGTTCAGCTATAGTGTTAAATCCTTTGTAACATTACCTAAAATCACTAAAGGGTAAAATATGAAAAGGCACTATCTGTATGACATATCATATGTTGTGTTTTCTCCCATTATAAAAGAATCATCTTATAAGAACACCTTCAAAATTACAATAACCGTAATATAACTATACCTGAAGTTGTATGACCATCATGCAATGATAAGTACTTGCTGTAGAGTGAATGGATGGAAGGTGAGGTCTGAATAGTAATATTTTGAGACAAGTTAAAGGTAGTTCCTCGTTCAGGACAATTGGCACCCTGAATTACTCTTTCTTGTACTTCTGGTGAACCTTTTACAACTTCCACTGTAAAGAAAAGGAAAATGTCATATGTTACTTATAGGTGGATATAGTATAACTTTATTGTACAAGCCAGAACTTTTATATATACATACATACATAAATATAAACATAAATGTAAATATATATATGTAAATATATATATGTAAATATAAATATATATATATATATATATATATATATATACATATATATATATATATATATATATATATATATATATATATATATATATATATATATATATATATATATATATATATATATATATATATATATATATGTCATGTGCATGTGTAATAAATGTTCATATGTAAAAGATAAGAAGAACTTACATATGAAGTCTGCTGGGTTGTAGTGTGGAGCAATTGGTAATCCTATTCTTGAAAAATGTTCAACAACTTTTCTTGTGTCCCCAAAGTAGGCATTCTATTGCAAATAAAGAAAGAAACATAAGTAGGAATATTCTCTTAGCAACTTACCATACTCAAAATAGTTATATTCTATAGTTATATTCTATAGATAATATTCAAATCTATATATATATCAAATTACAAAATCCATGAGTATTTGAAGATAACTAACACTTGACAGCAAAAATTCAACAATGCATAATTCATAGCCACTGTAAATTCACGACACATCTAACTCTTTCACTACACGATAACACAGATTTTTCATGTAACTCTCATCAGATCTAAATTATTGAATGCAAAGAATAACTGGGTTATAATTTACCTGTCCATTACAGAGGAGGAGTAAGCTGTCAAGCATGTAAAAGATTTGTGAGGAGGGTTGATGCAGAGTCAAAATAACTGTCTTGTTCTCTTTCTCGGCAAACTGTTTAAGTGTTGAAATTAGACTATAGGCTGTGCTGGAATCTAGGCCTGAGGTTGGTTCCTGTGAAAAGGGAAAGGTGTGTTTTAAAACTAATTTATAGCTGATGTATACATATACTGAATCTAAAATGTAACTATATTGAATTTTCAACAGTATTTCAAACCAAAACTAATTTGTTTCAAAATATATATTTCCTGAAACTCCTTGAATGATGCATTTTGTTCCTTTAATATGTGACATAGAGTTAATTTCACAAGACTCACATCTAAAAGCATAATGGAAGGATTGGTAAGAAGTTCACAGGCAATGTTTGCCCTCTTCTTTTCTCCACCAGAGAGACCTCTTTTTAACATGTTGCCAATAACTGAAAGATGAATACATGGTGGTGAGTTAGACGACTTGTGAGATGAGATTGTTCACGTCACTTTGTCAAATTAGTTATAGCAGATACATCCATAAAACTTATTAAGCTTTCTAAAAAAATAATCTAGAAGAAAAAAACAATGTACTCATGAACAAATACATTTTGCAAGTTAACAAAGTATTTCTTATAGTTTAGTACACAATAACCAGTGTGTGAAAGGTGATTTTGAAAGTCATCCATAAGAATTAATTTTAATTAATGGCAGATCAAAGTCTTCCAAGTAACTTACTTGTATCCTGACAGCGTTTAAGGTCAAGTATATCAAGGATATGGTCCACATGATTCACCTTCTCCTGGTATGGCATACTGTCTGGCAGTCGTAAAAGGGCAGTGTACTGTGAAAATAAATAACTAAATAAATAAGCAGATAATTAAATAAATTATCAAATAAAAAGAAAGTCCTCTAATCGTGAAAACATAATCAAATAGATGACCACATAAAGAGAAGACTCTCAAATCACAGTACATAAATCAATAAAACACATGACACAAGATATATAATCACCACAAAAACTGCAGTTCAGAGGTATGGCATTACCATAAGCGTTTGTTTAAGAGTGAGGTCAGTGAAGAACACATCTTGCTGAAGTACATAACACATGTGACGTTTGTGGCGCTTGCTGATAGGTTCCCCACCTATATTGATGGTTCCACTTGTTGCTGGTAGGCGTCCACTAATTATGTTGAGGAGGGAGGTCTTCCCAGAACCTGTCGTGGGAAATCAATATTTGGTTCTACAGTTTGAAATTAAAGGATAATGATTATGCAATGTATTTCAGAAATGCAAAAATTGTGAGTATGTGTATATATATATATATATATATATATATATATATATATATATATATATATATATATATATGTATGTATACAAAATTCAATAACTAAAACATTCAACTTAATACTTAATGGATAAGTACTGTGTATATTGTAACATTACCTAAACTTCAAGTAAAAGTTCTTAGAAATGCTTTGTTCTACTGCAAAACATAAAATGCATATTCCTCTAAGCTATCAAAGACATCACACTAACCCTGTTATCTGTCCTTGATACATCTAATTATAATAGGCATGTTTATGAGGCCATTGCGTAATGTCTGTTAACAAATAAGAGGTCTACTACACTGCCCCCCCCCACACACACATACTAATAAAAATCTAGAAATACGCTCCTGGTGGACAAGTTCTGATTTCATTTGTAATATGGTTACTGTATATGTGGAAATGAAATGTTTAGCGCGACATCCGCAGAGTTTATTATACAAAATGATTCGGATCACTCGAAAAGTGAGTGAGTGCGCGCGCGCGCGCGCGCGCGCGTGTGTGTGTGTGTGTGTGTGTGTGTGTGTGTGTGTGTGTGTGTGTGTGTGTGTGTGTGTGTGTGTGTGTGTGCTCGCACGCGCGTTTAACGCCATGACGCGTTATCACTGCACATCATACTAAACCAAATGACACTTGTAGATTCACGATAATTACACAGCAACCAGATACCCCGCTCGGAGCAACACATAAAACTCCCCTTGTCAAAAGTGCCGACTTGATTTAGCTGTACGTACCCGAAGGCCCCATGATGGCCAGCACCTCTCCCGGCCGACAGCTCCCGGTCAGCCGGCTGAGGATGGGGGTCTTGGCCACGGTCAGGCTCACATCGTTGAACTCCACCTGCAGAGGGCGCCGTCGGGGCATGCCTGCCGATACACTGGAA
>BOPN01000135.1:424430-426930 GCA_017312705.2 Penaeus japonicus
GACGCGTGACTCCCTCAATTCCCAGAGGCAGTTGGTCGATTTTCCTGTTTTTCATAAAGAGAATTCTCAACTTAACACGGCAAAGCAGGCTGTCATAAGAAATCAGCTTGCAACACAATTCACATTTGTAATACTGTCAACTGAAACAAGAACAGAATAAATAGAGCAAATGCTTTTGAAACTGCTACGACTAAACTAGATTAAGAGACACTTGAGGATTTGCTTAGTACGAGCGCAAAGTTGGATCTGTGATCATGACTCTGAGATCTCTGCAAATCATAAATTCCACAGAAACAACTCGTGATCTCAATACACGTTTCTCAGTATCAATGGCTGTATCAAAAACAGAAAAAATATGTGGAGGATAAGCCAGCTCGCACGGTGATCCAGGATCTCGGGATCCAGGAATTTTGCCTTCCAGTAACGCCACTGTAAACATTGGCAATTTTCTCCCCTGTTGACGCTTGTTGGGTTAAGGTCCGTTTTATCACTGTGCTCCGAGGCCCTTTTCCCATGCCAACTGCTTCAGTTTGGAGAACTCAGGAGCCGCAGGTTAGGGGAACGAGCGTAGGTGAGGATCTCACCGGGAGTATGGGTCCATCAGTGGCAGAGATTGGCAACAAAGGGGGAAGGAGATCTGAATTAAAAACATAATGACTGCAAAGGATAAGGCCTTCTGGATAAAACTCTCCTCGACACGAAGCCACTGCCGTCACACGAACTAGCTCGCCCTTGGAGGACGAGGCAACTGGCGCAGACTTTGTAACACAACACCAAACGCTGTCACACGTAACGTCACACAAGCTCACTCTAATCGAAAATATTGACGACCTTCCGAGACCCTAAGCCTTAGACCGTGCCGGAGTGATTGCGATTTCCAAACAATTTCCATTCATGCGGCGAAATAAAACGGAGCAGTTCCAGTTACTTCCCAGCTTCGAACACTCCGCGAGACCCCCGTGTAACACACGTACCGATACAATAGCACTTCGAAAAGATAAACTTTAAGAGCATCGAACTCACACAAAACGGATCTAATTTTTTTTCCTTTCTTCTTCTTTATCACTCTCTTTTTTTCCACCTGATCTTTCTCTCAGTGCGAGCTACACTCAGGAGCCGTTATCAAGGCACATGGAATCTCCTCTGAGTCTCCACACTCACTGAAACTGTCTCTCGCACCGACCCGGCCAGACCAGCAGACCCTCCCTGCTTCCCAGCCACCACGTGGACATGACTCCGCCCCCTCGGCTAAGCCCCGCCCCTCGCTGCTCCTTCGTGCCTTCTTCCCCTCCTCCGTTTTGGTTTCATTCTCATTTTCATCAGTTTTCCCTGTTTACATTTCGTCCTTTTGGCCTATTTCGCATTTCACCTCGAAAATTATATTTATCTTTTATTCAAATATGTTTCCAACAGCTCTCACCTGTCCTGCGATATTCGTTGGAGGAGGAGGTGCTTGTGGGCGTGTTAGTCTGTCTGCACAGGCGTGGGTTATCGTAATGATAACTTACCCATTTCATTCTCCCTCCCCCCCCCCCTTCTCTCTCTCCCAACTCCCCCCTCTCTCTCTCCCTCCTCCCCCCCATCTCTCTCTCTCTCTTCCCCTCTTTCTCTCTCTCCTTCCCCCCCCTCTCTCTCTCTCTCTCCCTCTTTCTCTTTTTCTCTCTATCCTTCCTTACCCCCCCCCCCCTCTCTCTCCCTCTTCCCCTCTTTCTCTATCCCCCTCCTTCCTCCCCCTCTCTCTTTCCCTCTTCCCCTCTTTCTCTCTTTCCCTCTTCCCCTCTTTCTCTCTCTCCCTCCCCTCTCTCTCTCTCCCTCCTCCCCTCTCTCTTTCTTCTCCTCCTTCTCTCTCTCCCTCATCCCCTCCCTTTATCTCTCTCTCTCTCTCTCCCTCCCTCTGGTTCTCTACAAGTACAACCGAATATCTCATCTATTCGTGCTATGTAGTCCTAAGCTTTATGAATGACGTAATGTGCTTCCAGAGAGACACTTTGACAGCAAACCGCGTGACACATTATAATCATGAGACCCTCGCCAGCCCGCGCAGCCTGACAGCAAATCATAAAGGAGAGACACATTGTGTTTGTTGAAATGGCGCGGTTTCGAGGCTAGTGGCTCCCCCCCCTACCCCCTCTCCCACCACCCACTCAAATGAGAGAAATGAGGTGAAAAAAATTATAAAGGAATTAAATTGAAGAGATAATTCACTGGAGATAATGTAGAGAAATATCGCAACATAAACAGGAATGATTAATCTAATCTCGGGTGTATTTTTTATACAAAATATGGTCACGATAAGGTTATAGATTGTAGTACTAATAATAGTTTGGAAATTAGGCCATTAGCAATCATAGTGATAGCAATGTTTTATATTGCTACGGTGATCCCGGAAATAATAGTGGTAATGATGATTAAGATTGTTTTTATGTTGATATTGAAATTGGAAAAAGATAATGGTGAATATGATATAAGTTATAACAAAATTATAACCGTAATGATACTA
>BOPN01000135.1:439430-451930 GCA_017312705.2 Penaeus japonicus
GAAAGGGGAAAAAGAAGACAACGAAAAAAGAAGAAGAAGAAAAAGAAAAGTAGGAGAATTAGAAGAGAAGGGAAGACGAAGACAAATTATCATGATGATAATAATATGAAGAAGGAGAAGAAAAGAAGAAGAAGAAGAAAATTAAAGGAGACAAAGAAGGACGACGAAGAAGAAAAAGAAGAAATAGAAGACGAGAAAGAAGAAAAAAAAGACGTAAAAAAAGGTAAAAAAAATCGCCCACTCAAAACAGTAGCAAACATTCTGCTGGAGTACAGAGGCATTTCATGAGCGAGTGTACACAAAGGGGCGTCGTGCAAGGCAAAGGTTCAATAACAGACATGTCGCTGTAGCAGTTCTCTAAAGGTCAACTCAGTGTTTGGTTATGTAAGTGTTGCGTCTACGTGCATGAATGTGTGTACTGGAATCAAGCGTGCACGAGTGTATGTGTGTGTGTGTGTGTGTGAGAGAGAGAGAGAGAGAGAGAGAGAGAGAGAGAGAGAGAGAGAGAGAGAGAGAGAGAGAGAGAGAGAGAGAGAGAGAGAGAGAGAGAGAGAGAGAGAGAGAGAGAGAGAGAGAGAGAGTATATCCGTATCCACATGAATATGTCTTATACATTTGTAAATATATGTGTACTGTACATGCATACGCGATAAAGCTGAGTTTTGTCCGAATAATGAATGCTTCGTAAGACTTCTTGTAAAGGCTGGCCCTTTCCCTCTCACTCCCCCCCCCTCCCCAACTGCTAAATAGAGGGTGTAAGTGTGTCTTGTATATATGCAATTTCGGATAACTATGTCAGCGATGAGAACAAAGGAGAATGAAGAAAAAGTGGACGAAAGAACGACATAAACATCAATGAATAAGAAAGAGCAAGAGAGAAAAAAAACCCTGAGAGAGCGAGAGAGAGAGAGAGAGAGAGAGAGAAGAATGAAAAAAAATGTTTGAAAACGAAATAGAAAAAAGAAAGAAAGGCATAGACATCGAAGGACCGAAGGAGAAGAAGTAGAGAGATCGACAGAAAAAAACACTTTTCAATTTGGCCTTAAGAAACAAAATACAAAAGAAAAACAGATACCGTGGACGAAGGAGAAGAGAGAGCGAAATACGAAAGAGAGATACAAACCAAGAAAAAAAAAATGTGAGCGAAAAAAAAACGAAATGTCCTTGAAAACGGAATACAAAATATAGAAGAATAATATAGACACAGAAAAAAGAGAGCCAGAAGAAGAAAGAGATACAGAAAAAAACGAAATACGAAAATATAGACACTGACATCGAAAAAGAAGAGAGAGGGGAAAAAATAGAAAAAAAGAAAGATCTACGTTCTAAATATGACCTTGAAAACAGCTGACGTCACGTATCTCAAAGTTGCGAGAACTTATAAGATCTAATTTTACGTAATGCCCGAAACAAATGAAGAACGGCGGAAGTGAAGAGAGGGAGCGCTTGTCTAAAGGTAATTTATTTAATAACCTTTTTTAAAGTATTTATTAACCCTAGTTTAGCTTCAGTTGGATTTCTTTTTAAATAATAATTGAGTCGTCCTTATAAAGAGCATGTTGCTTGTGCAGTCATGGTCATGTCAAAATATGTGGTAATAAGGCCTTTGAAATGATGGGAATTCCGAACTCTCGCTCTCTCTCTCTCTCTCTCTCTCTGTCTCTGTCTCTGTCTCTGTCTCTGTCTCTCTCTCTCTCTCTCTCTCTCTCTCTCTCTCTCTCTCTCTCTCTCTCTCTCTCTCTCTCTCTCTCTCTCTCTCTCTCTCTCTCTCTCTCTGTCTCTGTCTCTCTCTCCTTCTCTCTCTCCTCTTCCTCTTCCTCAACGCAGCCTCTGTTGAGCGAGCATGCACTACCGGATATTCGTTCGAGCGGGACGTGCTTTACAATGGAGGAAGATTTTCTTTCTGCTTGACCTACATCTTCTCGGGATGAGATAGGGAGGAAGAGGCAGAGAAGAGAGGGAGAGGAAGAGGCAGAGAAGAGAGGGAGAGGGAGAGGGAGAGGGAGGAGGGAGAGGGAGAGGGGGAGAGGGAGAGGGGGAGAGGGAGAGGGAGAGAGAGAGAGAGAGAGAGAGAGAGAGGGGAGAGAGAGAGGGGGAGAGGGAGAGGGGGAGAGGGAAAGGGGGAGGGAGGGAGAGGGAGAGGGAGAGGGAAAGGGAGGGGGAGAGGGAGAGGGAGAGGGAAAGGGTGGGGGAGAGGGAGAGGGAGAGGGAGAGGGGGAGAGGGAAAGGGTGGGGGAGAGGGAGAGGGAGGGGGAGAGGGAGAGGGAGAGGGAAAGGGTGGGGGAGAGGGAAAGGGTGGGGGAGAGGGAGAGGGAGAGGGAAAGGGTGGGGGAGAGGGAGAGGGAGAGGGAAAGGGTGGGGGAGAGGGAAAGGGTGGGGGAGAGGGAGAGGGAGAGGGAAAGGGTGGGGGAGAGGGAAAAGAGGGTGGGGAGGGTGGAGGGAGGGAGAAGGGTGGGGGAGAGGGAAAGGGTGGGGGGAGAGGGAGAGGGAGAGAGGGAAAGAGGGTGGGGGAGAGGGAGAGGGAGAGGGAAAGGGTGGGGGAGAGAGAGAGAGAGAGAGGGAGAGGGGGAGAGGGAAAGGGTGGGGGAGAGGGAGGGGAAGGGGAAAGGCATAAGGGGAGGGAGTAGGTGAGTGAGAGGGAGGGAAGAGAGAGAAGAGGAGGCAGAGACGAAGAGACAGAGAATAGAAGGAGAGAGAAAGAGAGAGTTGAAAAAAAAAGTAAAGAGAGAAAGAGAGCGAGAGAGAGAAAGAAAGAAAGAGAGAGAGAGAGAGAGAGAGAGAGAGAGAGAGAGAGAGAGAGAGAGAGAGAGAGAGAGAGAGAGAGAGAGAGAGAGAGAGAGAGAGAGAGAGAGAGAGAGAGAGAGAGAGAGAGAGAGAGAGAGAGAGTGAGTGAGTGAGTGAGTGAGTGAAAGAGAGAGAGAGAGAGAGAAAGAGGAAAGGGCGGGGTGAGAAGCAGCAGCCACGCCCCTCCCCACGCCCCTCCCCACGACCCTTCCCACTGCAGTGTTTACGTGTGTCAGCGGCACCAGCTGGGGCGCTCTCGGGGTCAACGACCTGTGAGTGACGTCACGGCTAAAGGGGATAGTGAGAAGGTGTGCGGGAGAGAGAGGGAAAGAGAGCGGGAAAGGGAGGGAAAGAGAGAGGGAGGGAAGAGAGCGGGAAAGAGAGGGAAAAGAGGGAAAGAGAAGGAAAGAGAGAGGGAAAGAGAGCGGGAAAGGGAGGGAAAGAGAAGGAAAGAGAGAGGGAATGAGAGCGGGAGAGAGAGGGAAAGAGAGAGGGAATGTGAGCGGGAGAGAGAGGGAAAGAAAGCAGTAAAGGGAGGGAAAAAGAAGCGGGAAAGCAAGAGGGAAAGAATGAGAAAAAGCGGGAGGAAAAGAGAGGGAGACAGAGAGAGGGAAAGCGAGAGTGAAACAGAGAAGGATAAAACTGATAGGCATCTAGTTAGACACACATATTCATATTTAGGAGAGGAGAGGGGAGGTGAGGAGAGGAGAGGATTGGAGAGGAGAGGGGGATTGGAGAGGAGAGGGGAAGAGAGGAGAGGAGATAATAGGAGAGGAGAGGAGAGGAAACTTGGGATGGATGGAGATAATGAGGTAGTGGAGAGGAGAGGTGAAGATAGTGGATACGAGAGGAGGGGAGAGATGGGAGAGGAGGGGCGAAAAGAGAAGACTAAATGGGGAGTGGAGGGAGTGGCGAGGAGAAGGGAAAGGAGAAGAGATGAGAGGAGAAAAAAACAAAGGGGGGGGAGAGGGAGAAGAGGAGGGGAGAAATTACTTTGAAGGGAGGGGGGGAAGGGGAGGAGAGGGGGGCGATCGATGGAGGAAGTCACAAGGTAAGAACAAGGTCGTAGGTGGAGAGAGTGAAAGAACAGAGAAGGTTTGGAAAAGAAAGAAGGAGAGGACAAATGGAAAGGGAAGGGAGGGAATAAAGAAGGAGAAGGAAGGAAGGAAAGGGAAATAGGGAAAGGGAAGGGAGGGAATAATGAAGGAGAGGGAAGGAAAAGAAGGGAAAGGGAAGGGAGAGAATAAAAAAGGAAAGGGAAGAAAGGAAAGAAAAAGGGAAAGTGAAGGGAAAAAGACAAGAAATACATAAGAAGGAGAAGATAAAAGAAAGGAAGAGAAAAACAGAAAGAAAAGAAGAGAGAAGACAAACAAAAATACACCATTAAAAACAACGTGTTCCGAGAATACTCGAATTATCCTTTTTAAAAATATGACTTAAAAATTAAAGAGAATGAAGGAAAAATGCAAAAATGGCTGACAAAGAAAGGGGAAATAACACCAGCTTCAACATGAACAACAACAACAACAGCAGTAATAACAATAACGAATTCAGAAATCAAGCGACAATCAGTAAATAAAGGGAAAACAACAACAAAACAGGAAACCAATCAATGAAACAAATAGACAAACAAACAAAAAGGACCCAAAACAAACACATTAAAAAATAAAAAACTTAAAATACATTGATATGCACAGAAATTACATAAGAGACAAAGATAAACAGAACAGTAATATCAAAGAAGTGAAAACATAAACAAAAAGGGTTTCGAATGTCTTACGTAAACAAACACAGGAAGAAGATGCAGAAGATGCAGCTGCAACATCGAACAAATATGTATACGGATCTTTCTCAGATGGAGAAAAATACCCATTTGTTTTATTTGTATTAGTAGTTGTTTTCACTGTGTGTGTGTGTGTGATAATAATGATGATAATGATGATGGTGATGGTAATAATCACAATGATATTGTTAATGATAATGGTAAAAATAGTAGCAGTAATCCTAATAATAACGATGGGGATGATAATGGTACTGATGATAACAATAAGATTAGTGATAATAATGATTATGTTAATGATAATGGCTGCTATCATTATGATGATAATAAGAAAGAAGATTTTGATAAAAAAACGTTAATTATAATGATAATAATGATAATAATGATGATAATGTTGATGGTGATGATAATACTAACGATAATGATGATGATAATATAATAATAATGATAATAATGATTATGATGATGATAACAATGACAATGATAATATTACTAATGATAGTGATAAAAATGATGATAATAATGACAATGATAATAGTACTAATGATAGTGATAAAAATGATGATAATAATACATATATTGATGATAATAACAATAATCATAGTAATAATAAGGATAATAGTCATAATACGAATACTAATACTAATACCAATAACAATGATGATAGTAATAATAACAATATCAATAATAATACTCTTATAACCATGTTCTAAGTAAAAATTATTGTGATAGAAGTTAAACAACAAATTCACCCACAGGAGTGAAAATAACAATACTGGTAACAACAAGAACAAGGAAAATAATGATGATATTAGGTTATGAAAACGACAAAAAGTGATGGTGACAATAAGTCACGAAAATAATGATAATATAACAAGACCAATGACGTAAAAGTAACGACGAAATACGACCATGACAACAATAATGATGACTCTGTTAATGATAACAAAGTCAACTAAGGAAGCAACAATAAAGATGAACCAGAACAAAACAACAGCAGACCCTCCTCCCGCCACCGCCAAAACCAAAGCCAAAGCCAAAGCCAAAGCCAAAGTCAAAACCAAAGCCGCCGCCGCCAAAGCCGAAGCCAAAGCCAAAGCCAAAGCCAAAGTCAAAACCAAAGCCACCGCCGCCAAAACCAAAGCCAAAGCCGAAAAGATTAAAGCCTCTAAATCAAAGGGTTCCTCTGGAAACTGAATTACGCCATTGGACAAGGGGGTTTCGTGGGGTTTGGAGTACGTGGGTTGTAGCGTGGACGTGGGGGAGGCTGGTGAGGATGGAGACAATCACGTCGCCCAAAATGCACGTAGAAGTTGGAAGAAATGAAAGATAAATAGTAGAGGAGATGGAGGTGGGAATGGAGGGGGAGGGGGAGAGGGAAGGGGGAGGGGGAGATGGAGGGGAGGGGGAGAGAAAGGGGAGGGGGAGGGGGAGAGGGAAGGGGGAGGGGGAGATGGAGGGGAGGGGGAGAGAAAGGGGAGGGGGAGGGGGGAGAGGGAAGGGGAAGGGGTGGTGGTGGAGGTGTAGGAGGACTGCATTTTTGCTGCCAAGAGGTGGAGGGGAAAAAATAATCTTTTGCCATACGTGGATGTGAATGAAGATGAGGTAGGGGTGGAAGTGGAGGCGAAGGCATAGAAAGAAAAAAAGTGAAGAGAAGTAGAGAAGGGTGACGGGAAGAAAGATAGGCGAAAGAAGACGAAGGCAATAACAGAAAACCCGCTAGGTGACAAAAAACAACAAAACAAAAGAGTCAAAAGAAGGAAGACAAGAAGAATCAACAAAGAAAGAGGGAAAACAAGACGAAAGGAGAGCGTGCGCGCCCGCGTGGACGTCAAGGGGAGGTGAAGGCACGGGAGGCGTTGAGCTGCAATGCTATTTTTAAGAGCTCCATCATGTATTCGCAGAGAGGGACGTCACACCACGCCCTCCGATCCAGATGGAATGCGGGGAATGCGCTCGGCGGAGGAGGAGCTGGGCGGAGGAGGCGCAGGAGGCGCTCATGAACACTGCAAGCGAAGGTGCAGGACAGAGGAGGACAGTTGGAAAGAAAAGAGAGAATGAAAAAAAGAAGGAGAGAGAGAGAGAGAGAGAGAGAGAGAGAGAGAGAGAGAGAGAGAGAGAGAGAGAGAGAGAGAGAGAGAGAGAGAGAGAGAGAGAGAGAGAAAAGGGTGTGAGCGAAGATGAAGGAAAAGGACAGATGGAGAGAAAGGGTGAGAGAAAAGAAAGAGAGAGGGAGAATGAGAAAGGAAGGAGAGGGAGAATGAGAAAAGAAGGAGAGAGAGAGAATGATAGAAGGGGAGAGACAGGGAGAGTAATAAGAAAACATAAATAATGAAAAGAGAAAAGAAGAAGAAAAAGCTGTTGCATGGAGCAGAGAATAGGGGAAAGGAGTAGATACAAAAAAAAGAGAGAAGACGAGAGAAAAGAAAAAATGGGATAAGAGATAATTAGAGAAGAGAAAGAGAAGCATAAAGATGGAGTAGAAAAGGGAAGAAAAAGAAGGAAAACCATGCATAGACAAGAAACAACCATATGACGTAAGGACCTATCAGTGCCTAAAAAAAATTACTTGATTACAAAACATACGTAAAAAAGAAAAGAAAAAAAAAGAAATAATGATAATAATAACAATAATACTAATAATAATGATACAATGATTATAACTCCCCACATAGGACATCGAACATTTAGGCCAAATATTTCTTTTCAGTCGAATAAAAGCAATGATGATAAAGTTCTGACAAAATCTCTTACGTGTGCAGATTAATCATACCGATGTACGTAAGCGTCTTGATGTTATGAGAAGCGTTATCACTGTTGTTGTTATTATGTTGTCGGCGGTATCTTTCTTATCAAGGTTATTTACCCTCTGTTTTTTATTCATATTTAATTAAAAAATAAAGAGGAATAAGAAGAAAAACAGTTGTATGCCATATTCACTATCAAAGACTCACTATCTACTGTGCAACTTTGCATTATCATCCTGAATATCACCATCAGCGATACAACAGCATTGCATAAGTGAAAATTGAATAAAGTATGGAAAAATAACACGAATTAAGGAAGAGAAAAAGAAAGAAAAAAAATATAAAAAGACACGTAGAAAGTAAAAACGAAAGAGCACAACAAATAGGAGAAAGCAACAAGGAAGAGGAAGATAGTAAACGAAAGAAAATAAATACAGACGAAAATATATAAGTCGAACGAACACAAAAAATGAGGGAGAGTAACAAAGAGAAATAAAAGATAATAGCACTACAAAACACGAACAAAAAGCAAATGGTCAGAAGTAATAAGACCAAGACATGAAGGAACTCACTACATACGGAAAAAGACTTAGGAGTTAAGAAAATAGAGGGACAGTGGTAAGGTAGAGAAAGAGAGGAGGAGAGAAAGATAGGAAGAGAGAAAGGCGGAGAGGAGGAAAAATGAGAAGATTAGAGGAAGAGAGGGAGAGAAAGATAAACAGAAGAGAGAGAGAAAGTAATAGCAGAAGAGAGAGAGAAAGTAACAGTGGAAGAGAGAGAGAGATGGAGAGCGAGAGACAGAGAGGAAGTAACACCAGCTGCTGCACACGCGTCATTGTACTGCAGTTGTGTTCCGTACTATGTTTCCTTGAATCACGCTCGCTAGTCACGCAACTGTGGTGACGTCACTAGTATTTGTTCTCGCTTGAAGTTTGTTCACAGATGTGTTCTCCCGCCTCGCCTCGCCTGGATCAGCTGTTCTGTCTGCTTTGCATCCTGTGTGTTTGCATCATGCAGCATGATTGCGTTGACCGATTTAGCTCTGGCGTGAAGTCTACTTTGTGTCTATCGTCGTTTGCTCTGTTCTTTCTTATGGAAGCAAAATGGCATAAATACATACATATAATACAGACACACACGCGCGCGGTATGATTTTTTTAAAATGATTTTTCCCTCTCTTTAGTACGACACAGAGAAACGTATTATCGATGCATCAACAAATATATAAAATCATAATCAAATCCATTTTCCTCTTCCGGAGATTTCAACTTCAATCACTATTTCCGGTTAAATAGAACAGAAAATGTTTCCACAAATGATACGAATATTGGATCCGAAATGCCACGGGGATTTTACGATACGGATTTTGTCTGTGATCTGTTTTATATATTTTATCATAAAGTTTCTGACATATTTACGAAAAAAAATAAATATAGAACAGAACAATAAAAAAAAACATATTACGAATAATGACATAAAGTTATAAAGCATTGACTAACATATTTTAGTCCAGCACTCCCTTGCACGTCCTTAACTCTCACCTGTTGAACACCTGCACTGACACACACATACACGCACGCGCGAGCACTCTCACACTCAAACACACAAATTCAAAAATACACACTTACATACTTTCTAAAACAGACACATCCAAACATACGTATTAGTGCAAGGCGTATGTCAAGACAGGTCAGACTGCAACCACGTGACCTAACCACATTATCACATTTTACAATCTCTCTCACCTTTTAGCCCTTTTTTCCATTATACCTTCCGTCTACTCTCTTTCCTTTCCTTTCTTTGATTATCTTTGTTATCCTCGTCTCTGGCCTGATCATCCTTTTCTGTGACATACTTCTTGGTTTGACTTGGGGTTTTCTGTTTCTATCGTCACACACACACACACACACACACACACACACACACACAATAAAGAAAAAAAAACACAAACGCACATTTAATCCAGTCATTATCAGAATCAGTGTCAAAAGTATTTTATCATCAGCAGACAGATATAAAAAAGTCAGGTAGCCGAACTGATAACACAGATAAAGGAAAACACAAAGCAAGAGCAAGCATGATATTTAAAATGAAATATAAATAAGGCGGAAGGACAGCATGGTGTGTATAGTGTGAAAAGGAGTAAATATGGTGTGTATGATGTAAGAGGGAGTAAGTGTGAAAAGGAGGGGGGGGTGAGTGTAAAGAATATAGTGTAAATGGGAGCAAATGTGAAGGCTGTAATGTAAAAGGCAATAATTATGTAGGATGAGAGAAAATAAGTGTGAAGGTTATATGAAAGTAAGTTTGAAGGGGATATGATGAAAGGGAGTCAGTGTAAAGGATATAATGTGGAAGGGAACAAGTATGAAAAATGTGAAGGGTAAAATACAAAAGGGAGATACGAAGAACTAAAGAAGAAAGCTGGATTAAGGGGAAAGATAAAGAGTAAGAATTGTGAAGGAAAGAGGGCCAAGGACGAGAGGAACCAGTAAATAACAAAGAAGGAAGGAGATTGGAAGACCGGAGAATCGGTAGAAGATAGGAAGGAGAAAGAGGGAGGGGGAGATAATGAGAGATAGATAATAAGAGAGAGAGCAAGAGGAGATGAGAGAGAGAGAGAGAGAGAGAGAGAGAGAGAGAGAGAGAGAGAGAGAGAGAGAGAGAGAGAGAGAGAGAGAGAGAGAGAGAGAGAGAGAGAGAGAAAGAGAAAGAGATATAGAGAGAGAGAGAGAGAGAGAGAGAGAGAGAGAGAGAGAGAGAGAGAGAGAGAGAGAGAGAGAGAGAGAGAGAGAGAGAGAGAGAGAGAGAGAGAGAGAGAGAGAAATTGAAAGAGAGAGAGAGAGAGAGAGAGATTTGATTTTGATATGTTTATTCATACTACTGTATATAAATTGTATACACATGAATAGGCATAGGAACTATGCCAAATGATTTGTACAGTTCAAGTTAGATTCTGAGACATACATTGTTGGTAAAGCAGATATTACTGTGACCCTGTTAATCAATAAGCTAGGGCAAAGCTATACATAAGACATAGTAGTGCATGTATATCACTCTAGAGAGAGCTTGCAATTTTATCTATTACAGGCAAAATCCTTGTGTTTACGTAATATATCTGATAAAATGCTGTCCTCTATAAAGGATGTTGCAATACTGTACAATGTTTTACGTGAGTGAGTGAGACAGACAGAGACAGACAGAGAGAGAGAGAGAAAGAGAGAGAGAGACAGACAGAGAGAGAGAGAGAGATTGAAAGAGAGAGAGAGAGAGAGAGAGAGAGAGAGCGCTTGAAGAAACAACAATGAAAAAACAACACTCATAAAGGACAGAAGATCGAAAATGATAACCACAACAAATTGCAATGAAAACAATCACGCCAAGAAAGGGCAAAGGGAGAAAGAGATGGAATTACGAGCGATCCCTCCCCTCTCTCCCTCCTCCTAGCCCCGTCTCCCCCCCCTCCACCCCTCCCCCCTGATGCAACGGCCGGAAGTGGAAGCTGTGGTTCGAGCCTTAACCTATGACGTCGCTGATATTTCAAACGACCTCATTAAAGCTTATTATAATGATTATTATTCTAATCCTATGCCACGCCTCTCACCTTTAAATCAACTTGATGATTTAATCTTATATCTTGTTAGCTTTTTTTATCATGCGATAAGTTATATATTGATGGAAGACTGTCACGTGATATCGTTCTATGTTACAAGATTTTTTTTTTATCGATAACTTTGACAGGTATTTTCATTCATTTAATTTCATACGACATTTCTTTAGTATGATCTTTATGAATCAGGAATGGGGGAAAATTGAATAAAAAAGAATACAGATTACGTAAAGAAGATAAAAGGGAAAAGAAAACCATAGATAGGTCTATGAAACATAAAGAAAGCCCACGTACAAAAGGGGAATAAAAATAATTGTCATGTTTTGTGTATCGGAAAAAAAATCGAAAAGGTTGATATTAAAAAGCAAAATCCCAAAGACGAGATATATAAGTCAATAAATAACAGAACAAGAAGAAAACGAAGGGATACAAGCTAATAAACTTTTAATGAGTAAAAGAGGTGATTCATTCGCATATAAATCTTTCAAGCGTCACCACTGAGTAAACCCTTGAACTAGAGATTCGAGCGAGAAAACCCCGCCGTGCTCGCTCGCTGCCAGCGCAAAGGCGGCCGTAGATCGCAGCGTTAAATCACTTCTCGCTTCCGCCCGCTCTCTCGCACGCTCCCGGCTAGGCGCCTCACAGTCGGCTTCATAATGTTTATGATGATGTTGTAATTGCATGGTATTGCTTAAGAAATGTCGAAGAGGAGCATAGACTATAGGTTCACTTTGCCCGCGAAAAATTAGTAGGATTTGGAGAGAGAGAGAGAGAGAGAGAGAAAACGGCCAGCTAAAAGGGTGATCATCGGGATCCAAATAAGGCTAAAAGAAAGAGCGAATGATGATAATAATAACAGTAACAACTATAATAATTATAATATTGATAATGATAGCGATCATAATAAAATAATACTAATAATGATGATGATAATGATAATGATAATAATAAGGATAATAATACTAATAATGATGGTAATGATACTAATAATAATAATAAGGATAATAATGATAGTAATATTAATAATGATGACGATGATACTTAGAAGCTAATAAGAAATAAGAGAAGAGGAAGGATAGTTTGCTGTCCTATAAATTGTGGGCGTTTCCAGTTCACCGAACGAGACGAAGACGAAAAAGGAAGAAAAATCACAAAAGGATTTCCAGAGGTAGATTCCCAAAGGGTAATTTCGCAAGACGATATAGAAAAAGAGTAAATGCGAGATAAAGAAGAAAAAGGATGAGAGAGGAAGAAAGAAGAATCCATGAAGATGAAGTGAAAGAAAAAAAAGACGAAGATAAAGGTGAAGAAAGAAGAAGAAGAGAAACGTATCAAAGAAAAAGAAGAAGGAGAAAACAGAAACCCAAAACATCCGATTTCCAAAGCTAAGGATCCCAAAAAGTCGTTTCACAAGACGAGAGGGAGAAATCCTGATCCAGTGTCCTCCTTATCCTTCCAAGAAAGGAGGAGGAGGAGGAGGAGGAGGAGGAGGAGGAGAAGGGTCAGAAGGCGAAAGTTTCGTCCTAGAATATTCTAGAGGGCGAAGACGACGTAGTAGGATGACGTATGACGAATAGAA
>BOPN01000135.1:456930-461201 GCA_017312705.2 Penaeus japonicus
TTAGCATGCGATAAATACAGAATTTATTGCGTTTTAACCGCTAGGTCCTTATATGTTCTTATTTAAGCCATTAAGAAGAATACGAAGAAGGAGAAACAGAAGAACATCGAATCGACGGCGCAAGGCTGGCGGGGTGAACGACCGCTTACTGGGAAGGCAGAGAGAGAGTAAGAGGGCGAGGAGGGCGACATGAATAGATGGATAAGGAAAGAGATAAGGAGGGAGATAGAGTCACAGATTATGACACAAAAACGGATTGTTTTATATATATATATATATATATATATATATATATATATATATGTATGTATATATAAATATATCTCTATCTATATGTATCTATACATATCTATCTATCTATCTATCTATCTATCTATCTATATATATATATATATTTATATATATATTCCTATGTTTGTATGTATGTATATATGAATATATATGTATAAATATATTTATATATATATATATATATATATATATATATATATATATATATATATATATATATATATATATATATATCTATATCTATCTCTCTCTCTCTCTCTCTCTCTCTCTCTCTCTCTCTCTATATATATATATATATATATATATATATATATATATATATATATATATATATATACATATATACACAGCGAGAGTGAGAGAGAGAAGGAATGGGAGAGAGTGAGAGGTAGGCACGGAATGTGAGGGTCATCTGACTCGATGAGAGAGTGAGGGTGGGGGTGGGGGTGGAGGGGGTGGAAAGGGGGAGTGAAGGAGGGAGAGCGAGAGAGAGGGCGGGCGGCGAGGGGAGGACCCAGGTAGGGGAGGGGGAGAGGGGAGGGAAACGGGAAAGCGGGCAGTGTTGGCACGAAGGAGTGGACATCGCATACACGGACCTGTCCAAGTCAGGATCAAATAAGCGAAGGAGACTCGCGCAAAAAAATGTGTTTTTGTTGACAATGTTGTTGGTGCTTTGCTGTTGTAGTTGCAAAGGTTCTTGTTGTTGCTCGTGTTGTTGGTCTTATGCAAGCGCTTGTTGCTGATGTAAGTGAACTCTGGTCTGATTTTCTATTTTCTCTCCGACTCGCATTGAAAGTATCCGCTGAGATTTATTTAGCAGGGATGAGAACAAAGTGCATGTAAGAGGAATATATATATATATATATATATATATATATATATATATATATATATATATATATATATATTTATATATATATGTGTGTGTGTGTGTGTGTGTGTGTGTGTGTGTATATATATATATATATATATATATATATATATATATATATATATATATATATATATATATGTATATATATATATATATATATATATATATATATATATATACACATATATATATATATATATATATATATATATATATATATATATATATATATATATATGTATGTATGTATATATATACACACGCTCATCTTATACATAGAAGAAGAGAAGGAAAATCCAGCCAGAAATAAAGAAATCACAATAAAAAACAATGCCCGGAAACAAGCAAAGAAAAGATAAACAAGAGCAAAGGCACATACCTATGAACAAAGCCATATCTCAGCGTTATAGAGAAGGCTGTTGTCAAAGAGCGAAGCACGAATTTCCCGGAGCATTGAGATGCCAGCCACGGGCGCCCTTACGGCATAAGGAGAAAGTCGCTGACCATCGAATGCCTCGGGAAGAAGAGGGATGGCACGGGCGCGCGATAAGGCATCCGAAGTCCCTGTGCAATGAGGAGGAAAAAAGTCCTTATGCAACGGCAAAGGAGAGGAAGAAAGTCCTTGTGCAACGGCAAAGGAGAGGAAGAAAGTCCTTGTGCAACGGCAAAGGAGAGGAAGAAAGTCCTTGTGCAACGGCAAAGGAGAGGAAGGAAGTCCTTGTGCAACGGCAAAGGAGAGGAAGAAAGTCCTTGTGCAAAGGCAAAGGAGAGGAAGAAAGTCCTTGTGCAACGGCAAAGGAGAGGAAGAAAGTCCTTGTGCAACGGCAAAGGAGAGGAAAAAAGTCCTTGTGCAACGGCAAAGGAGAGGAAGAAAGTCCTTGTGCAACGACAGTAGGTAGGCCCATCTACAGCGGCAAAGGCAAATATGCAAAACATCGTGATTTTCAACGTGAAGGCGGAATGCCTGATTCCCAAGTTAGTTTTATATTTGTTTAAGTGCCTGCTTACTAAGATAGTTGTTATTTGCTTGTTAAGTTAGCTGTTTACTTATTTATATGCCTGCCTGCTAAGTTAGCTGTTTACTTGTTTATATGCCTGATTGATAAGTCTGATGTTTGTTTGCATATGTCTGTTTGTCAAATTTCATAACTGCTTGTTTGCATAAATATCTGCTTGTCAAGTTACATACTGCTTGCCTGCTTATATGCCAACTTGTTAAATTACATAACTACTTACTTGCCTAAATGCCTACTTGTTAAGTTATCTAACTTTGCTTATATGCCTGTTTGCTTGCTTGTTTATATGCCTACTTGTTAAAGTGCATAACCAGTTGCTGGCTTAAATGTCTTCATGATAAATTACGTAACTGTTTGTTTTAATATGCCTACTTGGTAAATTACAAAACTGCTCTCTTGCTTAAATACCTACTTGTCTGCCTGCTTGGGTATATGCCTGCGTCTAAAGTTACATAACTGCTTGCTTGCTTATACCTACTTGTTAAATTGTATAACCGCTTGCTTGCTGAAATGCCTACTTTTTATATTACACAGCTGCTTGCACCCGAAGTTACACAACTGCTTGCTTGCTTAAATGCCTATTTGTTATATTACACTGCCGCTTGCTTGCTTCAATGCCTGTTTGTTAAGTTAACAGCCTGCTTGGTTGCCGACTGGATTACCGATATACCAGCTTGCCTGCTTTGCTTGCCTACTAACTTGCTTGCTTGCTTGTGCTGGTGCATGAGGGAGATAAACTGTGCCAGGGACCTCAATGTGGGATTCTCAGTGTGTTTATTGTGTGTATGGAGTGTGATGCTGAGTGTGGAGATGATTCTAAGTTACAGATTCTAGGAGACCTTCCTTCAGCGAACCATAGTCTGATTTATGGAGTCCTCGGAGTATGGCGATATATGGGGGATCCTTCCTGATGATTTTGTGCTTTAGATGATGGGGGATTCTGTTGAAATGTATGACGTAATTGACAATGATGCATGCATATTCCTTTGATTGTCTGCATATACATCCGCACTCACATACATGCACGTACATAGACAATTGGTATGTTTGTGATTGTGTGTGTGGGCGTGTTTTTATACATACACATGCATTATGCATTATCTGTTCTTTTACTATTATTGCGGTTATCTATCATCATTGCCGTTTTCAAATGAAACCTGATGATTGCAACTCGGAGATAAATATGTGTGGCACGTAAAGACCAGTCCTCATAAGGATCTGTTAAGAGCAAAATATGAGCTTTCTACCCAGATTAAATCTAAAAAAAAATGGACGATTTCGGGGCAAAACCAACAGACTATTGCGCACACGCGACAAAGCGATGCGACAGCTATCACATTTCACAAAAACGTTCGCACACGACTCGTCAGTGAGTCAGCATCTAGGTTAATAATAAACTTGAACACTGCAATGAATTTCAGTCGGCAGTTGTATCAGTACAACTGGAAAAGAGTACAAGAAAAAAAAAAACTTTTCAATTTAGAACAAAACATGATTTCAAAGAGAGGGAAAAATTATCAAACGCTTCTCCGAAACAACTTTCCCTTCCCCCCCTTCCCCCCCCTTCCCCCCCTTCCCCCCCTTCCCCCCCTTCCCCCCTCCACCTCGCCGGCATATATTTTCTGCATGAGGTATTCGGGGACAGGTGCTGGCGGCGAGGGGAGTACAGGTGAGTGCAACATCTGTCCGGATCGGAGACACCTGCGCCTCACACGTGGAATGAGCGGAGTCACCAAATCAATGGAGACGAAGAGACAGCAACTGGTGGCGCGGTGTCAGATTATGCTAGGTCATTTCATTGTATTTTCATGCGGGGGGTGGAAGCTCTGTATTCGACTTAGTTCACTGTACTCAATGGTTCTACTCGAGGTACAGTGTTGTTGTTATGGCAGTGCCGCGGAGACACTGTGCCAGTTAGTCCTTGGTGCCTCCGCAGTGACGTCGACGACGAAAGATGAACAAAAGTGTGCAACTCTTGGCGGCGTCTCCGGGGGAGAGGCGCGCTCTGTATCCCACTCGCGATGGAGGTGCTTCCATCCTTATATATACACATACATACATACATATATATATATATATATGTATATATA
>BOPN01000135.1:468803-473803 GCA_017312705.2 Penaeus japonicus
AACAGGAGGTTCGAGTAGACCGGGCCAAGATCAACTCAAATACGAAAAAAACGTCCATCGGTGAGGTAAAGGGTTAAAAACGTTTGGACACACACACGCACACACACACACACACACACACACACACACACACACACACACACACACACACACACACAACAAGCACAACCCCCTCCCCCTCAAACACACCAACACGCGAACATCCTCCCACACACACGCATCCACAGCGCGGTAGGTTAAGATGTTTCTAACCGCGATCTTTTCTCGCTCGGCTCATCCGATAACTGATCTAAATATAACATAATTCAGACAAAATACGCAGGAATTGATGAAGACTTATTGAATCTGATGAGATAGAGGGAATGACGAGGAAAAAATGTATATGGTTAAAAAAGAGTGATATCAACATCTCTGTTTTTTTTTCTCCTTTTTATCTAAATGTCGGACTTGGTGAAGGGTGAATGAACTCTAACTGGAGTGTCACAGTCACAGCCCCGAGGCGCTCTCCCTGTTTCTTTTTTCCTTTTCCCTGTGTAAGTGCTCATGCGCCTCTCGAAGAACCACGCTCAGGGACACGCACACACACACACACACACACACACACACACACACACACACACACACACACACACACACACACACACACACACACACACACACACACACACACACATATATATAAAACACTCATGTACACCCACACCCACTCAGCCGTGACCCTCCACTTCCCCCAGCCACGCCCATGACCCCTTGGTGGGCGTGCGGGCGTGAGGGGATGAAGGGCAGAGGAGCCACGACTTCGAGATCAGCTGATGAGGCCGAGAGGTGGAATGCGGCGTTGGCAACACTGCCTGACACTTGGAGGCGAAAACACTGCCTCGACGATGAAACTCTCGATATTGGGGGGAGGAAAGGGAGGGGGGGAGGGAGGAGGGGTGGGGTGGCCGAGGGAGGGAGGGAGGAGGGGTGGGGTGGCCGAGGGAGGGAGGGAGGAGGGGTGGGGTGGCCGAGGGAGGGAGGGAGGGAGGGGGTGGGGTGGCCGGGGAGGAGGGGGAGGAGGGGTGGGGGTGGCCGAGGGAGAGGGAGGGAGGAGGGGAGGGTGGCCGAGGGAGGGAGGGAGGAGGGGGTGGGGTGGGCTGAGGAGGGGGGTGGCTGAGGAGGGAGGAAGGAGGGTGGGTGGCCGTGAGGGAGGGAGGGAGGAGGGGTGGGGTGGCCGAGGGAGGGGGGGAGGAGGGGTGGGGTGGCCGAGGGAGGGAGGGAGGAGGGGTGGGGTGGCCGAGGGAGGGGGGGAGGAGGGGTGGGGTGGCCGAGGGAATGGGGGAGGAGGAGTGGGGTGGCCGAGGGGGGAGGAGGGGTGTGGTGGCTGAGGGAGGGTGGGAGGGAGTGATGGGGTGGCCGAGGGAGGGTGGGAGGGAGGATGGGGTGGCCGAGGGAGGGAGGAGGAGGGTGGGGGTGGCCGAGGGGAGGGAGGGAGGAGGGGGTGGGGGTGGAGCCGAGGGAGGGTGCGGGGAGGGGAGGGGTGGGGTGGCTGAGGGAGGGAGGGAGGAGGGGGTGGGGTGGCCGAGGGAGGGGGAGGAGGGTGGGGTGGCCGAGGGAGGGAGGGGAGGAGGGGGTAGGCCGAGGGAGGGGGAGGAGGGTGGTTGAGGGAGGGAGGGAGGAGGGGTGGGGTGGCCGAGGGAGGGAGGGAGGAGGGGTGGGGTGGCCGAGGGAGGGAGGGAGGAGGGGTGGGGTGGCCGAGGGAGGGAGGGAGGAGGGGTGGGGTGGCCGAGGGAGGGTGGGAGGGAGGGTGGGGTGGCCGAGGGAGGGAGGGAGGAGGGGTGATCAAGGGAGGGAGAGAGGGAAAGAGGGAGGGAGAGAAAGAGGGAGGGAGAGAGGGAAAGAGGGAGGGAGGCGGGTGGAGTGGTCGAGGGAGGGTTGGAGGGTGGAGTGGCCAAGGGAATGAGAAAGGGAGGGAGGGGGGAAGATCGGGGGAGAGAGGGAGGGAGAGAGGGAAAGAGGGAGGGAGGCGGATGGAGTGGTCGAGGGAATGAGAAAGGGAGGGAGGGGGGAAGTCCGGGGGAGAGAGGGAGGGAGGAGAGGTCAAGGGAGGGAGGGAAAGAGGGAGGGAGGGGGGGGAGTGGCCGAGGGAGGGAGGGAGCAAAGAGAGGGAGGGAGGAAAAGGAAAGGTGACCAAGAGAAAGATGAAAGAATGGATTGAAAGGAAGGGCTTTCAAAGGGAGGAACGACGGGGGTGGAGGGGGGGGGGGGGGCGTTAAAAAGATGGCAAAAAAAAAAAAAAAAAAAAAAAAAAAAAAAAAAAAAAAAAAAAAAAAAAAAAAAAAAGGTGACACACAGTTACAAAAACAAACACATACACACATATATCCCACCACAAACATGAATATTCAAAAGTAAAAGTATCTACAAATAGACACAGCAAAAAAAGATACGAGAACGAAAGAAAATAATAAACGAACGCAAGAAAAAATAAAAGAAATGAAAGAAAATGCGAAATTAGAAAGAGTAAAAGTTCCTAAAATAGATGCTGTTCGGACAAATTCTAATTTGTTTTTATTTTCCTGATTCTCCTTCAGTAGGTCACAAGATAATATCCTTCGCTTATAATTTCCCTTTTATTATGAACTTTCCTTTTTTCCTCCTTCCCCTCCTTCCCCTCCCTCCCTTCCTCCCCCCGCTCCCCGCCCCCTTTTTGCCGGAAGTTACGTAAGTCTGTGTTTTTTTTGGTTTTGTTTTTTTATCTCTTCTGTATTATGTTTCTGATAAATAAACAATAAACATGATAGATGTTTTGAAAGATGTGACACGTGTCCTACATCACTGCATGACCCTCCCGCCCCCTTGTCTACCCTACCCCCCTTCCCCTCTCCGCTTGCCACCCCCTCCCTTCCCCCCGAGGCACTTCCTCCCCTACCCCTCTCCTTCCTCCTCCCTCCCTTTTTTTTTTACTTCTCCCTCCTCCCTCTCCGTTAATACTTCTTCCAACCACTCCTTCCCCCTCCCCATCATCCCTTCTTCCTTCCCCTCCCATCATCTCCCCCTCCCCCCGCTCCATCAGCCCCTCCTCCTTCCTCTCCCCATCAGCCCCCCCTCCTTCCCCTCCCCATCATCCCCCCTCCTCCCCCTGCCCCATCAGCCTCTCCTCCCACCTTCCCCTCCCCCCGCCCCATCAGCCCCTCCTCCCTCCCCTCTCCATCATCTCCCCCTCCCTCCCTCCCCTCCTCCTTGACACCCTCCCCTTATTGTCACCCCCCCACCCCCCGCCTGGCACTGACTCACGCCTTCAAAGAGGCCACGTCTTTTCACTGATCAGTCCGGACACTCAGTGTCTTTTCGGGTTTTGTTTTAATTAATCTATTCATTTATCACGTTTCTTTTTCTCTTTTTTCTTTTTCTTATTCTACCTCTTGCGCCAAATGCTCTTTCGCTCTCATGCTCTCTGTATGTTTTATATCTTAGCCTTTTCTCTTTCATTCTTCAATCTGTCTCTCTCTCTCTCTCTCTCTCTCTCTCTCTCTCTCTCTCTCTCTCTCTCTCTCTCTCTCTCTCTCTCTCTCTCTCTCTCTCTCTCTCTCCCTCTCTCTCTCCCTCTCCCTCTCCCTCTCCCTCTCCCTCTCCCTCTCCTTCTCCCTCTCCCTCTCACTTTTGGTATTCCTGTCTCCCCATCCCTCTCTTTCTCTCTGTCGTTTAAGTAAAATGGTGAATCTAATTAACATTCGTCTTTGTGTGTCCGTTAAGTGGCTCCCATACTTTTCGCTGTCAGAGAAAGACATGATCAGAGAACGCAAAGAGAAAGAGATGGAGAGAAAAAAGACAGTGAGTAATGACAATAGGCTAGGCCTAATAGGATCTGCCTCTTAAACGGAGAGCGAGAGAGAGAGAGAGAGAGAGAGAGAGAGAGAGAGAGAGAGAGAGAGAGAGAGAGAGAGAGAGAGAGAGAGAGAGAGAGAGAGAGAGAGAGAGAGAGAGAGAGAGAGAGAGAGAGAGAGAGAGAGAGAGAGAGAGAGAGAGAGAGAGAGAGAGAGAGAGAGAGAGAGAGAGAGAGAGAGAGAGGGAGAGAGAGAGAGAGAAAAGGGAGAGAGAGAGAGAGAGAGAGAGAGAGAGAGAGAGAGAGAGAGAGAGAGAGAGAGAGAGAGAGAGAGAGAGAGAGATAGGTAAATATAGTAAGAAAGAAAGAGAAAGAGAAAGTATGTTACTTTCAGAAGTCACAAATTTGTGCTTTCAGGTCGTCTCCACAAAGGATAAAGTTGGCGGCACCAAAAAGGATTAACTCGAAATAACACCAGAAGAGCGAATTAGAACTGCAACAACTGTCTCTTAGCACATCCATCACACCGAATAACACGAAACAAATGGCTATCACCCATAACTAACACACAACCAACACGCATAACTAAAGCACATAATTAACACAGGCAACTACTCCACAAAACTCATACACGCGCAGCCAACACCGACACATCTAACACTCAAAACTAACACAAACGCATGACTAACACAACTGACACACAATTAACACACATGACCTAAATAACACACCGACGAAATGCATCCGCGTTAAGCAGAATTTAACGCGGAGTGAAAACGCGAGGACACTGATGATGAAGGTGATGCAAGAACAACAAAAGCAGAAGTATAAAGAGAGAGAAAGGAAGCAAGTTTCCCTCACCGCATATTTGGGTCCGCACGCACACACACACACGCACACATGCAGATACACACGTGAGACGCATACATATCGACGCGCATATACAGACGTACATGGACACACATATACACATACAGACGTCCATATACATATGCACATATACGAATATATATTTATATATATATATACAAACATCGTACGGACACACACACACACACACACACACAGACACACACGGCACTCTCTCCTCAGCCTCCGAGTTCAATGACCCCGTTAGACTTGACTGCTGCTTGTGTGTGAGTTTCTAGGCCAGCACAACTCTGTCCACACTCTTTCATCAGCTCTCGATCCGCAC
>BOPN01000135.1:493803-496303 GCA_017312705.2 Penaeus japonicus
CCGCGGTGCCGATACTGCGCTCTCCCCCATGCAAGCGCAGAATGTGCAGATAAGATTTCCGAAGTACAAGATATCCCACGGAAGTGCGTAAACTGCCGCCAAGAACATAATGCGAATTCTGCATTATGTACATATTTTCCGAAGGATAGGAAAAAAAAAATATCAGAAGAAGCCACCCCAGCTCCTTGCCTTACTGACGTGAAGGCCTTCCCACCTCTTCCAAAGAAGAATGTGGTAATCCCTTCAAATAAAGCCTAGGCACCATCTACAGCACCAACACCAACAGGAGCACCAGCTCCTGCAACACCAAACTCAACCCTAGTGCAGTCTCCAGTGCCCACCTCAACTCTACTTCCGGTTCTAACTCCAGCCCCAGCACCGCCCGCGTTGCAACAAGATAAACAAGAGTCTAACCGCGAAATAAAGGAACTGCTGCACACACTGCTAAAGCAGATGGAACTGATGATGAACCAGCATGGCCAAATGATGTTCATGATGCAACAGCAAATGGTCCAACAATCTAAATTCCAGGAAAAGATGGTCACCCTCCTGGAGCGACAACAGCCCACACCGCCCGTCGATTTGCATCTGATAATGGACCTTGGAAATGATCAGATAACGACCGATGGTTCCAAGTAATTATTTGAAATGTATTACTTAGAACGTTCACAGTTTGCAGAAACGCAAGGGAACTCTCTCTTAATATCTTCACACTGAGGATGTTGGTGTATGTTGCCTTCAAGAGGTCAGAACTAGTGCTCGCTATGCAAAAATTGCGGGATACACTTATTATGACAAACCCAATATGGCTAATCCCTCTACAAGAGGGCTTAGCATATATATAAAAAACTACATACCATCCAAAGTGATCGATGACAAACGTGACACGTGCTGAATATCTCGGTGTTAAATTATTTCTTGATGGCAAAACTATCATTTTTGTGCAAAAAAGCTAAATCATAGTCTCAACCACTACTTGCTTTGCTGTACGGAAACTGCATCCTATCGATCGAACAGCACTGTACAAAGAACATCACTTGTAGATTATATTAATTTTATTATAGACACTGGTCTTGTCTTTGACATGATCAGTGACATAAAGTTTTTTTTTACCTACCAGATAAAACATGTAAATATGTTAACCAGTATAATGCAGCCCCTCAGGTATGTAAGATTTGTGCTTGACTAAGCCCTTTACGCAATAGAAGCTTAGCCAGTTTGGATAGATGCTTGACATCTTACCCTGGCTTTTTGCAGGGCATGTAAACTGTTCTGCAAATAAACTATATCAAATCAAATCTCTCTCTCTCTCTCTCTCTCTCTAAACACGCACGGATTCACTCGTTGCATTTACTCGCACAGTGAAAGCACTGCACTCTGTACGATGCATTACTTGTAACACCGTACCTGAGAACAACTGATTAAGTTCTGTTGTCCAATATATTTATAATTGTATATGCATCTCCAACATTTATCTTAAGCTTTCTTTGCTATATTTATAGCCATATTATTATTATTATTACTATTAGTCTCAATGTATTCATATAGCTGTACTAATTATTTTAGTCCTAATGTCTTTGTTCAAGTCTATATATATCTATATCTACGTTTCATGCAGACCGCCCGAGCGCGTCTCGCCTAGACTACACAACCCAGACGAGCCTACGGGCCCGAATATAAACGCTCCCCTTGGTGAATCTCAACCAGACAAGGATCACCAGGGGCATACTAAACATCTCTGTGTTATAGCTGCCAAGAATAAATCCTGTTAACTAGAACCTTCGTCTGGACTTCTCCTCGCTACCAAAGTGTCAACCTGACACCCTAACCTGAATGAGACTCTGTCAAGAAACGCCTGCTGACCGCACCTGTCAGCCACTTAAGGCGCTGTCACACTAGCACTTTTCCGTCAATTTTCTGAAAAATTGTCAATTTTGAGCGAATTGGCATCTTTCTAGTCAGACGATAATTCCGAGTTTCCACGTGAAACATTCCCGTCGTCTTACTGGCCAAGCATAATCAAATCAAGAACTATATTTTTGAATGTTCGTATTTGTTTTAAATAATTAAAAATATTCAAATATAATGAAATTTACTTTTCCTAATTATAGATTATAATTGACAAAGAGAAATATGTAAATCTAAATTTTATTTCCATAGATAAAATTTGTTTTAAGTGCTCGACTTCATTGTTTACATCCGTCAGCCGCAGAGCGCGCTATTTTTCCTCCAGTTTTGAAATACAATGGACACAGGCCCTTCAGAAGAATACTTGAATTAGAATATTTTATTGCTTTTTCTTGTTACGCTCAGCATCTGCTAAAACAAAGTCTAGCATAACCGGGCACTATCGCTTGTTCGGCGCCATTGTTTACAATTGCGATGCGAGTATCGCATTACTAAGCCAATGGCTCCTAGTGTGACTGCGCGCCTCGAAAAATTGACAATTTTTTAAAATTGACGAAATAAAACGACGGAAAATAGGCTAGTGTGACAGCGC
>BOPN01000135.1:501303-503803 GCA_017312705.2 Penaeus japonicus
CATTCAGTGAATTCCAGGCTCGTAAAATATTATGAATGAAACATGCAGATATGCAAATCAGTATCATTTGTAACACTATTTGCTGTTGTAACAAAATATAGATATAAGACTTGAGGAGGCGATACAAAGAGAAGTTTTACCAGAACGAAACTCGATTATATAATGTCCATGGAGCCTCAGTGATTATGTCGCTATATCTCAAGGGGTTGGCTTTTATTAAATACTTCTTTGAGTTCACTTTCTCTCATATTCTACTTTGCAAAGTTCACATTGCTCGTGTAAATGTTCACGTTTCAGATCCAGGAGGAGTTTGATAAGGAATCTTCTGTTAGCTTAGGAAATTTTTGTTTACTGATTGGAATAGGTCGACTTTCCTGTTTTTTTTCGATATGTGATATCCTTCGGTTCCACTATTTCATTCTTTCGGTTAACTCACGCACACACACCAACAAAAAACAGACACACGCTTACATACACATACAGAATATTCTACACACACACACACACACACACCCGACACATCCACACGCACACACGCACGCAAGCACCCACAAATACTTACACAGATAAAACACACAAGCCCAAGCAAAAATCAGACACACGCTCACACACACAAATACCCAGGCCAAAACCCCGCCCCTTCCCGACATACACACACAGATACAGAGACGTACATACGAACACACGCATACACAGACAGCTTGCACTCTCTCTTGCAAGACGGGGTCAACGACCGCTCCCTGCACGTGTCCACACACACACTCACACACGCATACATACATACACGCCAGGAGGTACGCGCGCTCACAGAAACAGGTAAAACACACACACACACTTTCGATTTACGAAGAATTCCCTACAGTGTTTATAAATGGAACAAATATTGAATAAACAAGTGAAAGTAAGAGAAGGAAAAAGAAGAAAGAAAAAGGGAAATTCAAAATTAAAGCATAACCTTAGAAAATCTCAATTGCAAAGCGGATTCTGATGATAATAATAATGATCATCATCATCAGATAATGATGATGATAATGAAGATGATATCATCAATGGTGATTATAATAATGGTAAGGAGGATTATGATAATGATAATATCAATAATGACAATTATCGTTATCATCAATTTATCATTATCATCCTTATCATTATCATTATTATAATCATTATCATTATCATTATTATTATTAATATTATCATTATCATTATTATTACTATCATAATTATTATCATCATCATTATTATTATCATTATCATTAATATTATCATTATAATAATAATAATGATAATAATAATAATTATTATTATTATCGTTATTATAATTATTATCATTACCATCATTGTCTTTGCTTGTCATAAATATATTTACTTTAACTGTTGTCACTTTGCTTATTCTTAATATTATCATTTTCATCATTATCATTATTGTTATTGCTATTATTATCTTTGCCATTATTATTGTCGTGTTCATAATGGTCTTTATTAATATTATTACCATCCTTATTATCATTACTAGTATTATAATTATCATCATTGTTATTATCACCATTTTAATTATCACTTAAATCAATGTTTTTCAACAGCATTTTTATTGTCTTCATTATCATGATTCCCATTATTATGATTATCTTTGTCAAAATCCCTTTTGTTGATATTATTATCATTGTTAGTATCATCATTATCATTGTCATTATTATAACCATTAGTATTACTATCACTATCATAATTATCATCATCATCATCATCATCATTTAACATCATATTGTTATCAGTATTGTTATCTTTATTACTATCAATATCATAGTTATTATTATCATTATTGCCAAGTTCATCAGTTTTATTATCGTAATCACTATTGTCACTTTATCATGATAAGAATAACATCATCTTTATTGCCATTTTGATCATTACTGGTGCTATTGTTATCATTATTGTTGTTATTATCATTAAGAGATCTTCAAAGGACGACAAGATGAAAGGCTCTCTCTTATAAAATCCATTTACTCAATGCTAGTAACAAGAGCGAAAATAACTCCCTGCCAGCAATAAATAATTCCGCTGTCTGTTATTCAATTGTTATTGTAATAGATATTATAAGTGCTGCTTTAATGGAAAGCAGTCTCATCATTTGTCATACTTACATCTTTGACCCTCTCTTTCATCGCCTCTCTCTCTCTCTCTCTCTATCTCTATCTATCTATCTATCTCTTCCTATCTTTGTCTGTCTCTCTCTCTCTCTCTCTCTCTCTCTCTGTCTGTCTCTCTCTCTCTCTCTCTATCTATCTATCTATCTATCTATCTCTATATCTCTTCCTATCTTTGTCTCTGTCTCTCTTTCTCTCTCTCTCTCTCTCTCTCCTTCTCTCTCATCTGCCTCTCTCATTTTTTTGTATTTCTGTCTCTCCCTCTCTCTAAAATCCTCCTCTGCCCTTACCTCAGCCTCCCGTTCCCTCTTCGTCCCTCTCCGTCACCCCCCCCCCTCTTCTCCTAACATCCTTCTCCC
>BOPN01000135.1:531303-533803 GCA_017312705.2 Penaeus japonicus
GAGAGAGAGAGAGAGAGAGAGAGAGAGGGAGAGAGAGAGAGAGAGAGGAGAGAGAGAGAGAGAGAGAGAGAGAGAGAGAGAGAGAGAGAGAGAGAGAGAGAGAGAGAGAGAGAGAGAGAGAGAGAGAACAGAAAGAGAGAGAGAGAGAGAGAAAATGAGAGAGAGAGAATGAGAGAGAGAAAGAGAGAGAGAGAGAGAGAGAGAGAATGGAGAGGGAGTTGTACACAAAGAATGAATAGAGAGAGAGAATGGAAATGAGGCTATAAATAAAGAGAGAGAAAGAGAGAGGGGGGTTATAACCAAGGAATAGAGAGATAACTGGAGAGAGACAAGGATAAACAAAAACGGTTATTAAAAAAGGATATAGAGATAGACAAGAGGAAGAGAGAGACAAAAAAAAGTACTGTGATGAAAGCGGGGGTGGGGCAGGGGTGAGGGGAGGGGGTTGGAAGTCGAGAAATAAGGAGAGTCAAAAGAATCCTTTAAGGACGAGATTGGAAGAAGTGAGGAAAATAATAGATGAGGAACAGAGATAGAAAATAAGAAGGCATGAGGAAAGGAAGAGATAAACAAGAAAGATGACGACCAAGGAATAAGGACAGACAGAAAACCGACAAAGGTGAGAAGAGAAGACATGAGTAAAGGAGGTGATTAATAATACCTACAGATAGACGACATGAGGACACACAAAGGTGAGAGAGGAGGACGTGAGTAAAAGGAAGTGATAACCAAGGAAAGGGATGATAAAGAAGGAGGAGAAATGGCCGCGACGAGCCTTATGACACGTAAGAGCATCAGAGAAAATCTTGTGGAAAGAACCGTCTTCTCTGGGGGGATTATGGGGGGGGGAGGTGAGTGGATGGGAGGAGGAGGGGGGGGGGATAGGTAGCTGGGAAGGAAAGGGGGGGAAGAGGTAAGGGGGATGGGTAGGGAGAGGGAAAGGGTGGGGAAGGGGAGGGGAAATATGAAAGGGAGAGGGAAAAGGGAAGGGGTGGCAAAAGGGGAAAAGGAAGGGGAAAGAAAGGGGATGAGGGAGGAGAGGGTAGGGAGAATGAAAAGGAAGGCAAAGATGGCCAAGGGAGAGAGAAGGGAGAAAGGGAAGGGGAAGGGGCAAGAGAGGATGAAGGGAAAGGGAGGGGGAGTGGGAGGCAACTAGCGAAGGCGTAAGAGGAGGAGTGAAGAGAGAAAAGGAGAGCGAGATATAGACCTTGAAAGCACTCCATAAAGAGGCTAGAGCAAGAAGCGCGCACACACACACACACACACACGGGAGTCGAGCTTGTACACGTATATTCACGCTGGGTAAAGAGGTCAACGAAGGTCATACATATAATACGAGACCCGAAGGTCATTCTCCTCCAAGAATGCATATCCTTGACAGATCATTTATCCTGAAGGGTCGTAGATGCATAACTCAGATATCACGCGTGAAAAGGAATTGCAAACTGTTATTACAAACCGCCCCACGCAGGCAAGAGACCTCTCGAAACTCATGGCGATAAAATAGACCCACAATGCAACGTCAGATTGCGTTGGCAGATACCTACCTACGATAGGGGTCACTGAACTCCAAATCATTGATAATTCAATTCTTTAGATTATGGCCGTCCTTTGCTCCTGATCACATGCCTCCGCGAAGGTCGCTGAACTCTGGTCGGCTCCTTTCGTCGCCATTACGAGATCCCTTTCTCGCCCGGCCGTAGGAAAAAGTGGCCGTAAAAAATAGGTGTACGTTACAGAGGCCGAAGTAACCATGATCTCAGCCTTGCCATGGACGTCGTGAGAGGTATCAGACGTCGTGCAGAGGCAGCATCGACAAGCCAGGATTACGAAGTAAATATGATATGTGCAACAAAGATATCAATAATAACAACACCATCTACGGAATCAAGAGCCTTGATAATGCAATATGAAGCATTGCAGTTGCAGGAAGTGATGAAGCGGTGATTTAAAATTATCATAATGATGATGATAATGATAATAGTGATAATGATAGTCATCATGTTATCATTATTACTATAAATATTATTGTTATTATCATTACAAGTGGTAGTGACATTATTGCTTGTATTAGTGTTATTATCATCATTGCTTTTATCATTACCAATATCATTATCATCGTTATTACTGTTATTATTATCATCATCATTATTACTATCAGCATTTGTTATCATCATCTTTATCGTTGTTATCATAATTTTTATTGTCATGATTATTACTGTTATCATCATTATCAAAAACAATAATGATAATAATAACAATCATCATCATAATGATATCTGTAATGATAGAAAAAATATAGTAATGATAATGATAATGATCATAATAATGTACATAATGATAATCATAATGATAATAATGATAATAATAATGGTGATAACAACACTATCGAAAATATACTGATAGTTTAATTATAATAATGACAATAATGATAATGATTATGATCATGAAAATAATTATGATGATAGTACAATAATAATGATAAGGACAATAGTATTAT
>BOPN01000135.1:541303-546303 GCA_017312705.2 Penaeus japonicus
TTTCCCTATTCTTCCCTCCCCTTCCCTCCACTTCCTCCTGTAACTCGCCTCTTTATCTTCTCTCCTATTCTTCCAGCATCCTCTCCTTCCCCACCATTCCATTCCGTCTTCCCACTTCTCTCTTCCCGCCTCTTCTTCCCTTTCCCTCCTTGTCCTCCCATCACTTTCTCTTCCCTTCTCTCTATTCCCTCCAACTCCGCCCCCTCCACCTCCTCTCCCCATCCCCCCTTTCCTCCCTCCCCTTTCCTCCCCTTTCCTCCCTCCCCCCCCACCCCGACCTTCCTTTTCCGCGTTACCTAAAATCTGGCCATTACCTTCGCCCGATTACGAGAGCGAGCGCGCCGGGGGAGGCGAGCGGAAAAGGCGTTTGCACAATGAAGACCTTCCTCCCGACGTCACAATGGAGAGAGGAAGGACGGGGGAGGAGGAGGGAGGTGGGGAAGGGGGGAGAGAAAGGAAGAGGGACAGGGGGGGGAGAGGGGGGAGGGAGGGGGAGGAGGAGGGAGGTGGGGAAGGGGGGAGAGAAAGGAAGAGGGACGGGTGGGGGAGAGGAGGGATGGGGAGGGGAATGAGGGTGTAGGGAGAGATGAGAGAGAGAGGAAGGGGGTGGAGGGATGGAGAGAGAGGAAGAGAGGATGGAGAAAGAGGAATAAGGGGGACAGAGGAAATGGAAGGACGATGGAGAGGGGGAGAGGGGTAGAGAGATGGAGGGGCAGTAGGGAGTGGATGGGGGGGAGGAAGAGGGTAGTGAAAGAGGGAGGGAGAGAATGAGGGGAGATAGTGAAAGGAAGATGGAGAGTTAAGAGAGAAGTAGGATAGAAAGGATGAAAGAATAGGTGAGAGAGCGATAAGCTTAGAGAGGGGGCAAGGAGAGAGAGGAAGAGAGGGGAGGAGGGTGAGATGGAGGAAGGCATATTCACCAAATGCCTGAAAAGAGTGAGAGAAAGAACAATCGAGGGAGAGAGAGAGAGAGAGAGAGAGAGAGAGAGAGAGAGAGAGAGAGAGAGAGAGAGAGAGAGAGAGAGAGAGAGTTAGAAAGAAAATAAAACAAATGACAAAAGAATAATAATAGGTAAGCTTCTCTATCTATCTCTCTTTATAACTGTATTTGATTATCTATCTATGTATAATTCTTATATATATATATATATATATATATATATATATATATATATATATATATATATATATATATATATATATATATATATATATATATATACATATATATCAACCCCTCTCTTTCTCTCTCTCCTTCCCCTTCGCCCCCACCCCTACTGCCATCCTCCCCCCGTCCCCTCCCCCCTCCCCCCTGCCCCACATGTTGAGCAAAGTGATAGAACATACTAGAACATTTCACGGGCGACGAAGGTTATTTCAGAAGGATCACGAGCAGGCAGGGATTGCTTGCACGGACGTCTAGAACCTTCTTGTGATTGTAGTTCCGATGCTTTGCTTTCGTTTGGCTTTTGTTGTTGTTGTTTACGTTGTTGTTTACGTTGTGTTCTCTTCGATGGATAATTTTTTTCTTTTTTTTAATTGTTTTATTGTGATTTATCTCTATGATGTGTTTTTTTTTAATCCTGTTAGATTTACGTTTAAAATGATGATATAGATAGATAAATAGAGATTGATAGGTAGACAGACAGATAGATAGATATAGATGTAGATATAAATATAGAAATAGATATAGCTATATGAAAATATTAATTGTGCAAATAACAATACAACCAAAAGTCTGCTTAGAATATTTGTGCAAAAATACATATACGAATAAATATGCAATAACAAATGCATGAATAACAAGACAAAAGGAATAAAACCACTTTCATAAACACAAACAAAGAACAATAAACAGCATTAGGAAAAAAAATATAAAGGAAGGAGATAAAGCATAACAGACAGAGAACACCCGCAGAACATTCAGAACCTGTCAGAACGTCTGATTAACATGTCAGTGTGATAGGAACTTCTCATCAGAAATATAAAACTCCTCATGAGCCTCTGCCCAAAAGAAGGCTGGTAAGCGCATGGTTTCTTGTGTTTTCTTCTTTCTTGCTTTATGCTTCTTCATATCTTCGTTTATATATTTTTTGTGTATTGTTTGATGTTCTGTGCTTCTTCTATCTTCATTTAACTTATTATTATTATTATTATTTTGTTGTTTTTATAAGTTCTGCGAGAAGGTTGGTAAGCGCATTTTTTTTTCTTTCTTTTTCTTCTTCTTTCTTGGTTTACGCTTCGTTTAGTTTGTTTTTGTTCCTATTTGTATTTTTGTTTTGTTTTTAATATTCCTTATTCACCTTTTACCATTGTTGTTTTGAGCTCGTTTTCCCCTTTCCTTTATTTCCGTTATTATCATTTCTTGTGTTTCGTATCCGTTTATCGAAATTTGCTTTATTCTTTTAAAAGATATATTTTCCTTGTATTGGTTTTATATCACAGTATTATTCCAAGTTTATGATCATTCTTATCTTCCTTATCATTTCATTTTTCATTTCCATTGCCGCTCCCTCGTGTCATTTGCTAGTCATACTTCATTATTCATTAATATTTAGTTTTTATTCGTTCGTTCATCACCCATTTTACAATTAATGCTTATATATTTATGTTTTAGTTTTTTTAGGCTTGTATTTGTACCATAATTTTCCTTTGGTTTTTCAGTTGGTATCATCATTCGTCTATTTCCTTTGATTATTTGTTATTGTTTATTCTTGTTATTATTATCTTTGTTGTTATTGATTCTATTTTTCCCATCTATTCTCCCTTTTTCTTTTTTTCATGTTGCTGTTTTTCTCCAGTAATTCTTATTAACTAATTCTTATTAACTTTTCAATCTTCTTCCCTATCTATCTATCTATCTATTTATCTATCTTTCTCTCTCTCTCTCTCTCTCTCTCTCTCTCTCTCTCTCTCTCTCTCTCTCTCTCTCTCTCTCTCTCTCTCTCTTTCTCTCTCTCTATCTCTCTCTCTCTCTCTCTCTCTCTCTCTCTCTCTCTCTCTCTCTCTCTCTCTCTCTCTCTCTCTCTCTCTCTCTCTCTCTCTCACCTCTCTCTCTCTCTCTCTCTCTCTCTCTCTCTCTCTCTCTCTCTCTCTCTCTCTCTCTCTCTCTCTCTCTCTCTCTCTCTCTCTCTCTCTCTCTCTCTCTCTCTCTCTCTCTCTCTCTCTCTCTCTCTCTCTCTCTCTCTCTCTCTCTCTCTCTCTCTCTCTCTCTCTCTCTCCTTACATTCCTGGCAATTCTGGACGATAAGAGACGTGCATGACGTGCGTATATCCTTTCAGGTGGCATTGTTGCAAGCCTTCAAGTATGTACGTAAGTGGGCATACGCGTCCGCACATATTCATTTTGACTGATGTTTGTGTGTGTGCGTGTGTGTGTGTGTGTGGAGGAGGTAAGGGTGGGGTGGGGGTAGGACATAATCATTAAGCGTATATATATCTACAGACGCGAGCACACACACACACACACACGTGCTCACGTACAACCGTAATGCAGTTCAGAGAGTAAGACCTGTCTCACTCATTCATTCTAATTCTCTACGACATAACGGACTCCTCCAGCTCTTACATACCTTTAATCCCTCCCCTTATTTTGTCATGCAGTAATTACATATAAATACAATCGGATCTAGAGAAACAAATAAACAGAAGAACTTGAATGGAGGTCATTCTGAAAGTAGATTGCAGCGGAATAGGACGTCCACTTGAGAGACATTTCATTCACTAATTATGCGTCTTTGACTATTAATGAAAATAAATGCCGTTGATAACGTTGTAAAAATACTATTTTTGTATCGTTGTTTGTTCTGTTCAAATAATCTGCCTTTTAATCAGTTTTTTTTTTTTTATCAAATCTTAGTTTCACGCATGGTGAATATATTAATTTGTTTGATCATCTTTATCTTTCTATTCATTTTTTTCAATCGGTCTGGTTTTATATTCATTCATTTGCACTGCTTATGTTTTGCTTATGCATCTATCTGTCGATTCATTCATTGCTTTGCTTTCCTATCAATCTATCTCTTAGTGATAATTCCATTTACGTTTAAAGAGAAGAAAAAAAAATATGATTAACATTTATTGGTTTAGTTAAGTATTTTTTTTATCGTAATCACACACATCCACATTAACAATAATGATAATAATGGTATTGATGATAATAATATTACTGATAATAAAAAGAATATATATATATCAATAACAATAATGATAACAGATATAATGGCAATAGGAATGGCAGAAAATAATGGCAATATTGATGATAATAATTTGAAGAATTAGCGCCATCTTGTTCTCTCTCCGGAATCTTTGCAAGTCATTTTCGCGACCGCCTGTCCCGCTCCGTCTCCTGTGATTTCCTGCATGACTCTCTCTTCTCTCTTCTTTTCTTTTTTATTGTTATTATCGCTATCATCATTCTTTTATTTCGGCTTTTTTTGAAGCTCCTTGCAGCGACCTTGGAAGTCCGGACGGAGAGACAGGGTCAAGGATAAGGTCAGTAGGGCGTGACTTCCCGTGTTTGTGGGAGGAGCCTGCGAGAGGGCGGTCCTCCTCGCTTTTTGTTTCTCTTTTGTTATTCCTTTGATGATATTTTGAAAAAGATATTGTTGAGTTCATTTCGAAATAAAATTCATTGTTGAGTTTATTTCGAAATAAAATTTATTGTTGAGTTTATTTCGAAATAAAATTTATTGTTGAGTTTATTTCCAAATAAAATTTATAGTAGAGTTTATTTCGAAATAAAATTTGTAGTAGAGTTTATTTCGAAATAAAATTTATTGTGAGTTTATTTCAAAATAACATTTATTGTTGAGTTTATTCCTTTGCAGAAGTTACTAATGAATTCGTTATTCATTTTTATAGGCTCTGAAAGTTTGTTTGTTTTTTATTGTGTTTAGTTAATTATCGGGATATGGTTTTAATAAATGTGCAGCATATTAAAAATGTGCATATTTAGTAGCGTTACATATTATGCATTTTCATCAAGTATGATATATTTC
>BOPN01000135.1:563803-586303 GCA_017312705.2 Penaeus japonicus
CCCCTTTCCTTCCCCTCCTCTCTTCTTCTCTCCTCTCCTCTCTTCTTCTCTCTTCCCCTCCTCTTCTCACTTCTCTCCTCTCTTTTATTCTTCTCTGCCCCCCTAATCTCCTTTCCTCCCCTCCCATCTCTTCTATCTCCTCTCCTTTCTCCTATTCCTCATTTCCCATTTCCTCTCTTCACTTCTCCTCTTCTCTCTCTTACTCTCTCTTCCCATATCGTCTCCTCTTCTCATCTTCTCTCTTCTATTCCCCTTCTCCCCTCTTCTTTACTTACTGTTCCTCTTATCCCTCCTATTTCTTTCCCCTCCTCTCTCCCTTCCTCCTCTCTCCTTCTCCCTCTCTTCTCTCCGCCCCTTCCTACCTCTCCCCTCGCTCCCCCCCTAAGATACGCCTGCAGAGAATGCAGAATAGAACGCAGGCGGTGAACTCATATCATTATGTATGCAATGATATATATGTCTGTTATAAAGTGTGTGTGCTACGGTAGGAATAGCCTTATGCTCCGTGCAGGGCTATCCATGTTGCCGGAGCAAGCGTCCGTGTTATGCTGATCGCTATGTTGTTTTTAAACGCGGTTGGGGTGTCATGTTGGGTGGGTTTATCATCTGTCAGGTTATACGTCTGTCTGTCTGTCTGTCTGCTTATCTATCTCTATGCTTAACTGTCCACCTGTTTATCTATATATCTGCTTATCTCTCTTTTCCTCTTTCCTTTCCTTTCTCATATAAACACAGATGCAGAGATTACACACACACATACGCACTCATGTGTGTGTATATGTATGTGTGTGTGTTCTGTGTATCAGTGTTTATATGAGAGTTATAGAGAAGGAGAGAAAATAGGGAAAAAAGGAAAAACGTCAAATTTTGTATATATAAACGATGCACTCCAGAAGGGACAACATAACTGTTTGGAGTGAGGGTTAAAAATAAACAGCACAGTTCCTTTTTACTGTTATCAGATTAACATTACAGGTTCAACATTACAAATTAACATTACAGGTCCCCGGCTCGAAGTACACAACGCCTGAGGTGATACAGCGATTAGATTCTGTCAGGTGTTTTTACCTCTCTCTCTTCATCTTCCTATCTTCTTTATTTACTATTTTCGGCTGATTCTCTGTCTCCTTCGTTTCCCGGTTTCATTCTTTTCTCTCCTCCAATTATCCTTTGATATTTTCTTTCACTGATGCCAGCCTTCTTGTCTCTATTCATGTTATTCTTGCTTTCTTCTTCCTGATTACAGTGATTTTCAACGCTTATACGTGTATAGACGTGTATGTCTATGTATATATATGTATGTGTGTATATGTATCTACATACACAGATACACACACACACACACACACACACACACACACACACACACACACACACACACACACACACACACACACACACACACACACACACACACACACACACACACACACACACACATATATATATATATATATATATATATATATATATATATATATATATATATATATATATATATATATATATCTGTGTGTGTGTGTGTGTGTGTGTGTGTAGGATATAGGTCAGATCATCCAAGCCTTTTCGTTTCGGTTCTCCCTCTTCCTTTCGTTCCTTCCCAATACATTTCCACTTCGCAAAGCCGCCCCCGAGGACAGCATATTCCTAAGTACTCACCCATATCTTTTCTCTTCTCACTCTCTATTCTTTCCTTTTTCCGTTTCCCTTTCTTTACTCAATCTCGCTTCCCCCCCCCCCCCCTCTCTCTCTCTCCTTGTGTCATCACTTTCTAGAGTTTCTGTTTTTATCATTTTATTATCTCTTCTTCCCCTTTCTCTCTTTTTGCTTCTCCTCTGTCTCTTATATTTCTCTGTCTCTCCCCTTCTCTACCTCTCCCTTTCTCTGTCTCTCCCTTTCTCTATCTCTCCCTTCCTATGTCTCTCCCTTTCTCTGTCTCTCCCTTTCTCTATCTCTCCCTTCCTATGTCTCAGCCTTCTCTGTCTCTCCCCTTCTCTGTCTATCCCTTTCTCTGACTCTCCCCTTCTCTACCTCTTCCTTTCTCTGTCTCTCCCTGTCTCTGTCTCTCCCTTTCTCTGTCTCTCCCTTCCTATGTTTCTCCCCTTCTCTGTCTCTCCCTTCCTATGTCTCTTCCCTTCTTTGTCTCTCCCCTCCTCTGCCTCTCCCTTTCTCTGTCTCTCCTTTTCTATGTCACTCCCTTTCTCTATCTCTCCCCTTCTCTGCCTCTCCCCTTCTCTGCCTCTCCCCTTCTCTGCCTCTCCCCTTCTCTGCCTCTCCCCTTCTCTGCCTCTCCTCTTCTCTGTCTCTCGCCTTCTCTGTCTCTCCCTTCCTCTGCCTCTCCCCTTCTCTGTCTCTCTCCTTCTCTGTCTCTCCCTTCCTCTGCCTCTCTCCTTCTCTGCCTCTCCTCTTCTCTGTCTCTCGCCTTCTCTGTCTCTCCCTTTCTCTGTCTCTCCCTTTCTCTGTCTCTCCCCTTCTCTGTCTCTCTCCTTCTCTGTCTCTCCCCTTCTCTGCCTCTCCCCTTCTCTGCCTCTCCCCTTCTCTGCCTCTCCCCTTCTCTGCCTCTCCTCTTCTCTGTCTCTCGCCTTCTCTGTCTCTCCCTTCCTCTGCCTCTCCCCTTCTCTGTCTCTCTCCTTCTCTGTCTCTCCCTTCCTCTGCCTCTCTCCTTCTCTGCCTCTCCTCTTCTCTGTCTCTCCCCTTCTCTATCTCTCTCCTTGTTTATCTCACCCTTCTCTGCCTCTCCCCTTCTCTGCCTCTCCCCTTCTCTGCCTCTCCCCTTCTCTGCCTCTCCCCTTCTCTGCCTCTCCCCTTCTCTGCCTCTCCCCTTCTCTGTCTCTCTCCTTCTCTGTCTCTCGCCTTCTCTGCCTCTCCCCTTCTCTGTCTCTCCCTTCCTCTGCCTCTCTCCTTCTCTGCCCTCCTCTCTCTGTCCTCCTCTACTTCCTCTCTGTTTATCTTCCTTCCGCCTCCTCTCTGCCTTCCCCTCTTGCTTCCTTCCGCTTTCTTCTCTGTTCCTGCCTTCTGACTCGCCTTCCTGTCTCTCCTTCTTGTCTCCTTCTATCTCTTCTCTCTATGACCTGCCTGCCTCTCTTCTGCCTCTTCTCCCTTCCTGCTCTTCTTCCTTCTCCCCCTCTTCTGGGTCCTGCCTTCCGGTCCCTCCTCCGCGCCTCTCCTTGTCCTTCTCCTTCCCTTGCTTCCCCTTCCCGCCTCTCATTCTCTGCCTCTCCTCTTCTCTGTCTCTCCCCTTCTCTATCTCTCTCCTTGTTTATCTCACCCTTTTCTGCCTCTCCCCTTCTCTGCCTCTCCCCTTCTCTGTCTCTCCTCTTCTCTGTCTCTCGCCTTCTCTATCTCTCTCCTTCTCTGTCTCTCTCCTTCTCTGTCTCTCGCCTTCTCTGCCTCTCCCCTTCTCTGCCTCTCCCCTTCTCTGTCTCTCTCCTTCTCTGTCTCTCGCCTTCTCTGCCTCTCCCCTTCTCTGCCTCTCCTCTTCTCTGTCTCTCGCCTTCTCTATCTCTCTCCTTCTCTGTCTCTCTCCTTCTCTGTCTCTCGCCTTCTCTGCCTCTCCCCTTCTCTGCCTCTCCCCTTCTCTGTCTCTCTCCTTCTCTGTCTCTCTCCTTCTCTGTCTCTCGCCTTCTCTGCCTCTCCCCTTCTCTGCCTCTCCCCTTCTCTGTCTCTCTCCTTCTCTGTCTCTCTCCTTCTCTGTCTCTCGCCTTCTTTGCCTCTCCCCTTCTCTGCCTCTCCCCTTCTCTGCCTCTCCCCTTCTCTGTCTCTCCCCTTCTCTATCTCTCTCCTTGTTTATCTCACCCTTCTCTGCCTCTCCCCTTCTCTGCCTCTCCCCTTCTCTGCCTCTCCCCTTCTCTGCCTCTCATCTTCTCTGTCTCTCCCCTTCTCTATCTCTCTCCTTGTTTATCTCACCCTTCTCTGCCTCTCCCCTTCTCTGTCTCTCCCCTTCTCTGCCTCTCCCCTTCTCTGCCTCTCCCCTTCTCTGCCTCTCCTCTTCTCTGTCTCTCGCCTTCTCTGTCTCTCCCCTTCTCTGTCTTTCTCCTTGTTTATCTCTCCCCTTCTCTGTCTCTCCCCTTCTCTGCCTCTCCTCTTCTCTGTCTCTCGCCTTCTCTGTCTCTCCCTTTCTCTGTCTCTCCCTTTCTCTGTCTCTCCCCTTCTCTGTCTCTCTCCTTCTCTGTCTCTCTCCTTGTTTATCTCTCCCCTTCTCTGCTTCTCCCCTTCTCTGCCTCTCCCCATCTCTGCCTCTCCCCTTCTCTGCCTCTCCTCTTCTCTGTCTCTCGCCTTCTCTGTCTCTCCCTTCCTCTGCCTCTCCCCTTCTCTGCCTCTCCCCTTCTCTGCCTCTCCTCTTCTCTGTCTCTCGCCTTCTCTGTCTCTCCCTTCCTCTGCCTCTCCCCTTCTCTGCCTCTCCCCTTCTCTGTCTCTCCCTTCCTCTGCCTCTCTCCTTCTCTGCCTCTCCTCTTCTCTGTCTCTCCCCTTCTCTATCTCTCTCCTTGTTTATCTCACCCTTCTCTGCCTCTCCCCTTCTCTGCCTCTCCCCTTCTCTGCCTCTCCCCTTCTCTGTCTCTCCCTTCCTCTGCCTCTCTCCTTCTCTGCCTCTCCTCTTCTCTGTCTCTCCCCTTCTCTATCTCTCTCCTTGTTTATCTCACCCTTCTCTGCCTCTCCCCTTCTCTGCCTCTCCCCTTCTCTGCCTCTCCCCTTCTCTGCCTCTCCCCTTCTCTGCCTCTCCCCTTCTCTGCCTCTCCCCTTCTCTGCCTCTCCTCTTCTCTGTCTCTCCCCTTCTCTGTCTCTCCCCTTCTCTGTCTCTCCCCTTCTCTGTCTCTCCCTTTCTCTGTCTCTCCCCTTCTCTGTCTCTCCCTTTCTCTGTCTCTCCCTTTCTCTGTCTCTCCCTTTCTCTGTCTCTCCCTTTCTCTGTCTCTCCCCTTCTCTGTCTCTCCCTTTCTCTGTCTCTCCCTTTCTCTGTCTCTCCCCTTCTCTGCCTCTCCTCTTCTCTGTCTCTCCCTTTCTCTGTCTCTCCCTTTCTCTATCTCTCGCTTTCTCTGTCTCTCCCCTTCTCTGTCTCTCCTTTTCTCTCTATCTCCCTTTCTCTCTCTCTCCCTTTCTCTGTCTCTCCCTTTCTCTGTCTCTCCCTTTCTCTGGCTCTCCCTTTCTCTGTCTCTCTCCTCCTCAGTCTCTCCCCTTCTCTGTCTCTCCCTTTCTCTACCTATCCTCCTCTCAGTCTCTCTCCTTCTCTTTCTCTTCCTTTTTCTGCCTATCCCCTTCTCAGTCTCTCCCCTTCTTTGTATCTCCCTTTCTCTGTCTCTTTCTTTCTCTGTCTCTCCCATTCTCAGTCTCTCCCCTTCTTTTTCTCTCACTTTCTCTGTGTCTCCCCTTCTCTATCTCTCTCCTTCTCTGTCTCTCCCTTTCTCTGTCTCTCCCCTTCTCTGTCTCTCCCTTTCTCTGTCTCTCCTTTTCTCTGTCTCTCCCCTTCTCTTTCTCTGCCTTTCTCTGCCTATCCTCTTCTCCGTGTCTCCCTATCCCTGCCTCTCCCCTTCTCTGTCTCTCACCTTCTCTGTCTTTCCCTTTCTCTGTCTCTCCCTTTCTCTGTTTCTCCCCTTCTCTGTCTCTCCCCTTCTTTGTCTCTCCCCTTCTCTGTCTCTCCCTTTCATTGTCTCTCCCATTCTATGTCTCTCCCCTTCTTAGGAGTAAATACGATAGAAAGGGAAGAATAAGAAGAGAAGAAAAGGAGAGAAGGACAAGAGGAAGATGGAAAGGTAAGAAATGAGAACAAAAAAAGGGAAGGAAGGAAGAGAAGAATAGGTTAAATAGGTTATACAAGAGAGGATATAGGAAGACGGGAGGGAAGGAAAGAACAAGAAGAGGGAAGCAAACAGAAAAAAAATAAAGAAGAGAAGAAAGGGAAGAAAAGAGAACAAGATGTAGAAGAAGAGGGAAGAGAAGAACAAGAAGAGGGAAGCAAGAAGGAGATAATAAAAGGGAGAGATAAGAGAGGGAGAGAACAAGAAGCAGGAAGCAAGGAGGAAATAAAAGGGAGAGAACAAGAAGAGGTTGCTCCGTACCATGACAGTGCGTTTATCACAGCAAGATGTCGCCCGCTGCACGTAAGGGCGAGAAGCCGGCGGGAGACCGTGGGAGAACAGCCTCAACGAACCAAAAGGAGAAGAAGAAGAAATTAAAAAAAAAAAAAAATGATCTAAAAAATTCCTGACGTTTGGATGCTATTGTATCCTGGATGAGACGGGTAGAGAGGGGGAGGGGGAAGGGGGAAGGGGGAGAGTGTGTTGGGAAGGGAGGGGGGAGGGGATGGATAGGTATGGTGGGGGAGGGAAAGGAGAGGAGGACGGGGAAGAGTGTGTTGGAAGGGGAGAGGAGAAAGGGGGACGGAGAAGAGTGTGTTGGAAGGAGAGAGGAGAAAGGGGGAAAGAGAAGAATGTGTTGGAAGGAGAGAGGAGAAAGAGAGGAGGGTGGAAGAGTGCGTTGGGGGAGGGGATGAAAGGGGAGGGTAGAAGAGTGCGTTGGGGAGGGAACGGAGAGGGGAGATGAGGGGGTGAAAGGGGAGGGTGGAAGAGTGCGTTGGGGGAGGGGAAGGAGAGGGAGAGGATGGAAGAGTGCGTTTGGGGAAGGGAAGGAGGGGGATGAAAGGGGAGGGTAGAAGAGTGCGTTGGGGAGGGGAAGAAGGATAGGGTGGAAGAGTGTGTTGAGGGAGGGAAATGAGAGGGAGAGGGTGGAAGAGTGCGTTAGGAAAGAGAAAGGAGGGGGGGAAGGTGGAAGAGTGTGTTGGGAGAGGGAAATGAGAGTGAGAGGGTGGAGGAGTGCGTTGGGGGAGGGAAATGAGAGGGGGAGTGGATGAGGATAAATCTATTTGAATAATCGATCCGCATGCATTGTTCATGAAGAATAAATAAAAAATGATTAGAGTCATGCTCGCTGCACTGCCTTGTAGCATGATGCCCATGTTGCCCAGCACTCATGCCACCTATGCTGCCATATGCCAACAGCAGCTCGCATCCATTCCCTACAGTGTTAGAGGGAGAGGGGGAGGGTGGGGGTGGAAGTGATATGGGGGGAGGGGGGAGAGAGGGGAGGAGAGGTTAAGAATAAGGGAGAGCGTATGGGAAGGGGATTAGAGAAAGGGAGAGAGGCAAGGAAAGGAAAGGAAAGGGAGAGGAAGAGGGACAGAAGAGAAACGCAGAAGAGCATTGATGAAGAAGGACTAAAAGAGGACGCGACTCGAAGCAGGAGTGAGGGAGAGCGCGCCCCCGTAGCCCAAGGGCGCCTGCAGGGAGCATCCCCGTTTCATGCTGCGACCAATCCCGTTGCACAAAATGACGTGATGAATAGAGGTTCGAGTCAGCTCTCGGGGCGCTGGCGAGGACGAGGGAAAGAAAGAAATAACGAGAGAGAGAGAGAGAGAGAGAGAGAGAGAGAGAGAGAGAGAGAGAGAGAGAGAGAGAGAGAGAGAGAGAGAGAGAGAGAGAGAGAGAGAGAAATGCGCAAGCGCAAGTAACCAAACTAAATCTAGATAACCCGGAACACAAACAAATAGAAAGCAATCTATTAGTATTTTAATTGTTTTTATTGTCTTCTTCATCATCATCATCATTAGCAGCATAATCATCATTATCAGTGATATAATCACTATTTTTATTATCCTTTCCTTTTATTATCATTTTCATTATCATCATTCTTCTTTTCCTTCTCTCTTTCATTCTTCCTTTATATCCCTTTCTCTTTCTTTCTTTCCTTCTTTCTTTTATCCCTTCTCTTTTTCTCTCTTTGCATTCCTTCCCTTTCTTTCCTTCTCTTTCTGTATCGTTTTCCTTCTCCTTTATATATTTTTCTCTCTCTCCTCTCTTTATTCGCCCATCCCTTTCTCCCTCTCTTTCTTTCATTTCTTTCTTTCCTTTTCTCTTTCCTTCTCTCTCTCTTCTCTTTCTTTCCTTCTCTCTTTATTTATTTCCTTCCTCGCTCTCTCTCTCTCTCTCTCTCTCTCTCTCTCTCTCTCTCTCTCTCTCTCTCTCTCTCTCTCTCTCTCTCTCTCTCTCTCTCTCTCTCTCTCTCTCTCTCTCTCTCTCTCTCTCTCTCTCTCTCTCTCTCTCTCTCTCTCTCTCTCTCTCTCTCTCTCTCTCTCTCTCTCTCTCTCTCTCTCTCTCTCTCTCTCTCTCTCTCTCTCTCTCTCTCTCTCTCTCTCTTTCTCCTTCCCCTCCCCCCCCCTCTCTCTCTGTCCCTCCCTCTCCGCCTCCCTCTTTTTTATTCTCTCATTTTTTCTCTCTCTCCTACCGCCGCTTTTGTGCATTCGTTGCGAAACAATAGTGTGCGGGAAATGGTTCTTCTGTGGAAAAATTTACTTATGTTCCCCACCCCCCCACCCCCTCCCCCACACCCCCTCCCCCATACCCTCTCCCCCATACCCCCTCCCCAGCTTACCCACTTCCCCTCCCCCCCCCTCCCAAGGGCATGCAAGCAGTCATTGCACTCGGCCTCGTGCAATCGCCGCAAGCAAGCGAGCAAGCAAGCTGGGAAAATGTTTAGTTAAAAAGATGGAAAGAAAATGATGGTAAGGAAGGAAAAAAAGATTATGTGATCCATTGAGGTCGAAGACAAAAACAAAAAAAAATAATAAAAAAGCTATCAAGCATCTCATTTGCTTTCGCCCCATCTTCACCGTTTTCTTTTTCAATAAACTTTTTTTTCTGTGGATTGATCATTTTCTGTTTTGGCCATTCGTCTTGTGTGTGTGTGTGTGTGTGTCTGTGTGTGTGTCTGTGTGTGTGTGTGTCTGTGTGTGTGTGTGTGTGTGTGTGTGTGTGTCTGTGTGTGTGTGTGTGTCTGTGTGTGTGTGTGTCTGTGTGTGTGTGTGTGTGTGTGTGTGTGTGTGTGTGTGTGTGTGTGTGTGTGTGTGTGTGTGTGTGTGTGTGTGTGTGTGTGTGTGTGTGTGTGTGTGTGTGTGTGTGTGTGTGTGTGTGTGTGTGTGTGTGTGTGTGTGTGTGTGTGTGTGTGTGTGGGTGGGTGTGTGTGTGTGTGTGTGTGTGTGTGTGTGTGTGTGTGTGTGTGTGTGTGTGTGTGTGTGTGTGTGTGTGTGTGTGTGTGTGTGTGTGTGCAGGTGTGTGTGAGTTATGCATCTTACACATTCATAACTTTTCATTTCTCTCTCTCTCTCTCTCTCTCTCTCTCTCTCTCTCTCTCTCTCTCTCTCTCTCTCTCTCTCTCTCTCTCTCTCTCTCTCTCTCTCTCTCTCTCTCTCTCTCTCTCTCTCTCTCTCTCTCTCTCTCTCTCTCTCTCTCTCTCTCTCTCTCTCTCTCTCTCTCTCTCTCTCTTTCTCTTTCTCTCTCTCTCTTTCTTTCTCTCACTCTCTCTCTATCTCTATCTCTCTTTATCCCTCTATCTCTCTCTTTATCATTTCCAGAGGGAGACAGAAAGACCGACTCTCTGAGCTATATCACGAGAGCTACAGTACGTATCTCACACTACAGCATTTTCCGAGTGTGACATCCTGCAATTTGACGTCCTGCACACTGACATCCAGCAATCACTATTGTCCAAGAGATGTCTTGCACTGTGATAACCGGTAGTTTGATAGCATCCTGTTGTTAGAAGAAGTTAGACGGGGAGCGGCGCGGGAAAGAGAGAGTGGAGAGAGAGAGAGAGAGAGAGAGAGTGAGAATTAATGAGGAGAGAGAGAGTGCGCGGAGGGAAAGAGCGAGACAGACTCAGACACCATACGAGTACATAAATGAAAGAGTTACAAATATATGCATGTACCATATATATAAGTAAAAAAATAAATAAATAGAAAAACACGAGAGAATATAAGCCTCTGAGAGGAAAGCGGCGATGACGTCGACGGCTCAGTTCCCACGGGCGACAAAGGGATGCGGAGGAAGGAACATCACGGGCGTGGGGGCGTGGGGGCGTGAGGGAAGGACGCGTATGGATGGTGGGAGGGGGGCTGTGGCGAGGGAAAGGGAGGGGGGTTGATGGGGAGGGAAAGGGGGAAGGGAGGAAGGTGGTGGATTGAAGGGGAGGGAAAGAGAGGGAAGGGAGGGAGGCAGGGAGTGAGGTCGATGGGGAGGGAAAGGGAGGGAAGGGAAAGGGTGGGGAGGTGGGGGAAGAGCAGGGCGGAAGGGGGAAATGTGGGAGTGGAGGGTGAGTGGAGAGATGAAGGGAAGGAGGGCGGAAGAGGGAAGACTAGTGGGGAAGGCGGAGAAGTGGGAAGAGGAAGGAAGGCCGAGGGGGGAAGGTAGGATAAGGGAGGGAGGGTAGATTAGGGGAGGATGGGGGGAGGAAGGATAGAAGGTAGATAGAAGAGTAGAACGGAGAGAGGGCTGGGGGAGAGGGAAGGGGCAGTGGAGAGTTGGGGGGAAGGGGGATGAGAGGGATGGGAGAGGGAGGGGGAGAGGAAGGAAGGGAGGGAACGGGGAGTGGAGCGTAGGGAGGGGGGGCGGCGGCTCACTATGAAGCAACAACTGCACCTCGCGCCATCCTGGGAACTGCTACTGCCTCCCACGATCTCGCTCGCCTCCCCTTTCTCAGAATTCTCGAATCCTTGTTGCTCCAAAGAAGGAGAGTTGGAAGAGAGAGAGAGAGAGAGAGAGAGAGAGAGAGAGAGAGAGAGAGAGAGAGAGAGAGAGAGAGAGAGAGAGAGAGAGAGAGAGAGAGAGAGAGAAAGGGGGGGGGAGAGATTATTCCATTTCCTCTGCATTATCCTTAATCCTTCTTTCAACATCCCCTCTTTTCTTTATTCTCTGTTTCTTCATCTGTCACTCTAGTCTCGTTTGAATTTCTTTCGTCGCTGTCATCCCTGCCTTCTATACGAAGAATTCTCTCCTCTTTCCCTCTCTCCCTTCTCTTCCTTCTCTCCTTCTCTCCCTCTCTCCCTTCTCTCCCTTCTCTCTCTCTTTCCCTCTCTCCCTTCTCTTCCTACTCTCCCTCTCTCCTTTCTCTCCCTTCTCTCCCTCTTTCCCTCTCTCCATCTCTCCCTTCTCTTCCTTCTCTCCCTCTCTCCATATCTCCCTTCTTTCCCCTTCTCCCTTCTTTCGCTCTCTCCCTTCTCTCCCCCTCTCCCTCTCTCCCTTCTTTCTCTCTCTCCCTTCTCTCCATCTCTTCTTTCTCTTCCTCTCTCACTCTTTACCTTCTCTCTCTCTCTCTCTCTCTCTCTCTCTCTCTCTCTCTCTCTCTCTCTCTCTCTCTCTCTCTCTCTCTCTCTCTCTCTCTCTCTCTCTCTCTCTCTCTCTCTCTCTCTCTCTCTCTCTCTCTCTCTCTCTCTCTCTCTCTCTCTCTCCCTCTCTCTCTTTCTCTCTCTCGTCCCCCTCCGCTCCTTCGCCCTCCATTAATGAACTCCTCCCCGTGGAACTATTTCCTGTAGTATGCAGCTGTGGGGGAGGGGAGGGGGGGCCTGGAGTGGATGGAGAGGGGTAAAGGGGAGTGAGGAGACGTGGTAGAGGTGGGGAGAGGGGTGGAGGCAAGGGGGGGAGAGTGAGGGGAAGGTGGTAGACGGGGAGTAAGGAAAGTGAAGGAGAGTAGGGGTAGAGAGGAAGGGAGGGGGAGGAAGGGGTGGGGAGAGGGGAAAAGATGGGAGAGGAGGGGGAGGGGAGACGGGAAAGGATTGGAGAAGAGTGGTAGGAATAAACAAAAGAAATAGAGAGAAAGAGACGAGATAAAAAATGGAAATGAAATAAGAGAAATGAGGGGGGAAAGTAAAAGGAAAAAGAAAAAATAAATCAAAAGGAATGAGAAGAAGGAAAAAGCAGAAATGAAAAGAAAGAATTGGGGAAGACAAGAAAGAAAAGAAACGAAAGAAAGTGAATGAGAGAAAAAGACAAATTAGAAATAGGAAACAAGGAAGAGGGGGGGGGAAGGGAATAGACAAAGGATCGGAAAAAGTAGGAAAAGAAAGAGAAAAGTGTGAAGGGAAAAGGAAGGAAAAGGAGGAGCAGAAAAAAGAAGGGGAAGGTGAAAAGGAAGATGAAATGGAAGAGAAGAAGATAAGGACAAATATAGGGAGGAAAAGAAGAAGAAAGGAAAAAAACGGAGGACGAGAAGATGGAAGAGAAAGACCATGAGGAAGAAGGGGAGGAAGGAAGGAAAAAGAGAACAAGAAGAAGGAAAAAAAATGGAAGAGAAATATAAGGAGAGAAAAGGGAGGAGAAGATAAGTGAAAGGAGATGGAAGAAAAGATGGAAGAGATAGAAAACAAGAAGAGAAAGAGGAGGAGAGAGAAGAGGAAAAGGGGAGGACGAGGAAGAGGATGACGAGGGAAGGAGGAGAGAAGGACTGGGAGGAGGAGAGGAGGAGAGGAGGACGAGGAAGAGGATGACGAGGGAAGGAGGAGAGGAGGAGAGGAGGACTGGGAGGAGGAGAGGAGGACGAGGGAAGGAGGAGAGAAGGACTGGGAGGAGGAGAGGAGGACGAGGAGGAGAAGGCTGTTGCAGTCCATTGACCCCGCGGTTCAGCCTCCTCATGGTCAACACCTTTTATGGAGGAGTACCGTGTCCTGCCCTCGAGCCCCCACCCCACCACCCCCACCCCCACCCCAGTTACCGCATCGGGTATAACCAACCAGTGCTCTCTCTCTCTCTCTCTCTCTCTCTCTCTCTCTCTCTTTATCTCTCTCTTTCTCTTACTCTTTCTCTCTCTCTCTCTCTCTCTCTCTCTCTCTCTCTCTCTCTCTCTCTCTCTCTCTCTCTCTCTCTCTCTCTCTCTCTCTCTCTCTCTCTCTCTCTCTCTCTCTCTCTCTCTCTCTCTCTCTCTCTCTCTCTCTCTCTCTCTCTCTCTCTCTCTCTCTCTCTCTCTCTCTCTCTCTCTCTCTCTCTCTTTCTCTTACTCTCTCTCTCTCTCTCTCTCTCTCTCTCTCTCTCTCTCTCTCTCTCTCTCTCTCTCTCTCTCTCTCTTTCTCTCTCTCTCTCTCTCTTTATCTCTCTCTCTCTCTCTCTCTCTCTCTCTCTCTCTCTCTCTCTCTCTCTCTCTCTCTCTCTCTCTCTCTCTCTCTCTCTCTCTCTCTCTCTCTCTCTCTCTCTCTCTCTCTCTCTCTCTCTCTCTCTCTCTCTCTCTCTCTCTCTCTCTCTCTCTCCGTCTGCCAGCCAACCTTGTCGTCTCTGTTGCGCCCCCCCCCCCCCACCCTGCCACCCACAGCCACCCCATGCCAATCCTGGGTCCTTTTTTGGGTGGAAAGGGGAAGGGGAAGGGGATGGGGTACAGGGGAAGGGGAGGTGAAGGGAGAGGGACGAAATAGGAGGAATAAATACATATCTTTGTCTTGATTTCCATTCTTTATTTTCTTTTTTTGTGTGTCCTTTGTTGTTTCCAAGTTGTTTAATAAATGTATCCTATTTCACGTAAGAATGATGGAATTCGGGAGGGTTTGGGAGCGAGTTTCGCAGCCAGAGACAGGCAGAGGTCTGTCCAAATGCCGTTCTATTAATACTATTTCACTGTCCCAGTTTCTGTGGATGCTTTGGCGTTGGCGTCGTTTTTTCCATTTTCATTTCCCTTTCGATTAGATTTTCTTTCTCACAGTCTTTATCTCTCTCTCTCTCTCTCTCTCTCTCTCTCTCTCTCTCTCTCTCTCTCTCTCTCTCTCTCTCTCTCTCTCTCTCTCTCTCTCTCTCTCTCTCTCTCTCTCTCTCTCTCTCTCTCTCTCTCTCTCTCTCTCTCTCTCTCTCTCTCTCTCTCTCTCTCTCTCTCTCTCTCTCTCTCTCTCTCTCTCTCTCTCTCTCTCTCTCTCTCTCTCTCTCTCTCTCTCTCCAACCCGAGTCAAATGAATTGGAACCACTTAATCTAAATCCTCCGCTATCTATCTGCTTCCTTAGCCCCAGCCCCTCCCCTCCCCCTTCCTCTCTTATTTCATGCATCCTAACGGGGGGTAGGGGGAAGGGGGGGAGGAAAGTGAAGGGGGTAGAGGAGAGAGAGAGAGAGAGAGAGAGAGAGAGAGAGAGAGAGAGTGAAAGCACTGCACTCTGTACATTGCATTACTTGTAGCCGTATCTGAGAACAGCTGATTAAGTTCTGTTATCCAATATATAATTGTATATGCATTCATATAGCTGTACTAGTTATTTCCGTCTTAATGTCTTTGTTCTATACATATATATCTACGCTTCTCGCGGGCCGCCCAAGCGCGCCCCGCGCCTTACCTTTTATGTGTCCAAACAGTACATCCACTGTACTCAGAGGCCCTACTCTACCAAACCATATAGAGAGAAACAGGCCTCACATTGACGTCACGTAGGAATTCATATGACGTCATGTAACAAGCCTACGGGCCTGAATATAAACGCTCCCCTCGGAAAGTCTCACCAGACAAGGGGACACCGAGGGAGTTACCATAGCTCCACTGTACCATTGCTGCCCAAGAATAAACCCTGTTAACCTGAACTTTCGTCTGGACTTCTCCCCGCTACCACGGTGTCACACCGACACCTTAACCTGAGATTGCTGAACGAGACTCTGTCAAGAAACGCCTGCTGACCGCACAAATCGGCCACCTTACAGTGGTGAACAGCGTCGGGATTCGATCTCCCACAAGTCCTGCCTCCGACCAGACGAAGAGACAAGCCCTGACCCTGCCAGACGAACAGGTCCCATCAAGTAGCAGCATCCAATGCAAACAAGCCAACAGGTGTCCCCTCTCTGCTGAACACTGCTAGCAGACCTGCTGTCCGTGCTGTCTCCACGGAAAACTCTGCCGCACACGCACCGTCAATCAAGCGTGGTTACATCTACGCACACACAACGCCACCCAAGTGTGCCACCGTTACCATCGTTAACCAGAAGGCGCCTCAGTCCGCCCTACGAGGGAATTACAGGCCCAGCCGTGCCCGACCCAGAGCCGAAGTCTGGGATTCCAGTGAAGAGCATCAGACGTAAAGGCCTCGATACGACACACAGATCATCATCCGCAGACGTACCGCTGACAACGAAGAAAACACAGAACATCACCTGCAGACGTACCGCTGACAACGAAGAAACAAGGTTAGTCAGAGTTTTTGTCAAGGCACAATTTTTTTTTTAGTCAGGATTGTAATTTAGGATTTTTTTTTCCTCTCTTTGTACAATTTCCCATGTGTGACGATTTTTTTTTTAAAGTGTATCTGACCTGTTATTTTTCCCGTGTTACGATTTCATTTACTCCAAGTACACCATATTACAAGGAGACTGTTACCACTCTCCCCGTGACCGCAGTGACGATTTTGTTTAGTTTCCCATGCTTATGTATACGATTTTTGTGTTCTATGCTATATTATATATATATGTTAGGATATTTTACTTAGCTAGTTGTTTGTGCCTTGCATTTACTCTGACATACCGTGTGTGCGCCGGAGACCGGCGCGGTAGCGTGGCAGAGCGGTGAAAGCACTGCACTCTGTACATTGCATTACTTGTAGCCGTATCTGAGAACAGCTGATTAAGTTCTGTTATCCAATATATAATTGTATATGCATTCATATAGCTGTACTAGTTATTTCCGTCTTAATGTCTTTGTTCTATACATATATATCTACGCTTCTCGCGGGCCGCCCAAGCGCGCCCCGCGCCTTACCTTTTATGTGTCCAAACAGTACATCCACTGTACTCAGAGGCCCTACTCTACCAAACCATATAGAGAGAAACAGGCCTCACATTGACGTCACGTAGGAATTCATATGACGCAAAATAAGCCCATGGGCCTGAATATAAACGCTCCCTCGGAAAGTCTCACCAGACAAGGGACACCGAGGGAGTTACGATAGCTCCACCGTACCATTACCCAAGAATAACCCTGTTAACCTGAACTCTCTGTCTGACTTTCCCGCTACCACGGTGTCACACCGACACCTTAACCTGAGATTGCTGAACGAGACTCTGTCAAGAAACGCCTGCTGACCGCACAAATCGGCCACCTTACAGAGAGAGAGAGAGAGAGAGAGAGAGAGAGAGAGAGAGAGAGAGAGAGAGAGAGAGAGAGAGAGAGAGAGAGAGAGAGAGAGAGAGAGAGAGAGAGAGAGAGAGAGAGAGAGAGAGAGAGAGAGAGCCTGTACGAGTGCGCGAGCGAGTGAATGAGTGAGTGGCTCGCGCGCGCTGTGTCCGTAGCCGAGCGAGCGAGCGAGGGGGCGCACGCGGCCCGATGACGGCAGAGGATATGGCATGTTAAGTGTTTAGGTCAGGGGCGAGGACGAGCGCGCATATAGGTCGGGAAGTGATGTTTGGGTCAATGTCAGACGGAGATTGAGGGCGAGGCCTTGGGGATAGGAGGCAGGGAGGGAGGGGGAGGGACGGAGAGGAAGTAGAAGGGAGACGTAGGGAGGAGAGAGGGAATAGAGAGATGGGGGGAGGAGGGAGGAGGGGGAGGGGTCTGAGTGAGAAGGGGGGAGGGGGCAAAGAGGGGGAGAGGTCTGAGAGAGAAGGGGGAGGGGGCAAAGAGGGGGAGAGGTCTGAGAGAGAAGAGGGGGAGAGGCGATGGAGGGGGGAGGGGAAGGGGGGGAGGTAGGAGGGGGAGGGGAAGGGGGGAGGTAGGAGGGGGAGGAGAGGGAAATAGGTAGGTAGGAGGGGGGGGAGTAGGAGAGGGAGGGGAAGGTAGTGTGGGTCAAGTTCAGGCCTTGGGACGGTGTGTGTGTGTGAGTGTGTGTGTGGGTCAAGCTCGGACGGCGGGCGTGGCGTGTCTGCCTCGTCTTCTTTGTCTCTGTTCGCTCTGTCCCTGGAGTTATCATCTTCCCTTTCGTTTTCTACTTCTCTAGTCCTCTAGTCTCTCGCATTTGCTATGGAGATGCGTTTTAGTAATGAGGTATTCGTTATATATACATACGGCATTTATTTGTTATTTCCTTTGTCTTTGATCCTCCCTACTCACACACACACATACATACACACTCATTCACACACACACACACACACACACACACACACATATTCCTTTCACTTTCTGATTTTTTTATTTTTTTTAGGGGGAGAGGGTTAAATACCAGCCAATACTCCGCCCTCCCTTATCCCTCCGGGCATGTGTCGTTGGCCCGTCCAGTCGCCTCTTCTTCATTCTAACAATATAAAAAACAAGAGAGAGAGAGAGAGAGAGGGGGGGGGAGAGAGAGGGAGGGAGAGAAAGAGAGAGAGAGAAGGGGGGAGAGAGAAAGAGAGAGGAAGAGCGAGTGTCTACCTACCAAGACCACCACAGAAATTTATCCAGCCAGTCAAGTGATATCGAATATCTATAGTATCTACTATGGCTATCAGCGTGAGCATCAAGGCTCGTGCACCAAGTCTCGAGTGCCCATGTCTTATCACAGCGACGCTCGGCTGTGTTGCGGCGTGGGAAGATCAAGGTTGCGTTAGTGTGATATTCCGGCTTGGCTCTGTTCATTTATTTTCCGGCACGATCTGCTCGATAAATCGTGGAATGTTCATGCATTCACATGTGCTTATATACACACGTACGTACATGCCTGAATACATGTACTAAATTATCATAACACTATTCCGAGAATATGAACTTCACAATAGTTATACACATGCATATTCAAGTACACGAACACACACACACAGATACACATCATATCCTTGTCGCTTTCCTCGTTCTCTCTCTCTCTCACACACACACAATGTGCGGAACAGAGAACATAAGAGCGAGAACCAGACTCCTAAGACTAGAACATGAGACCTAGAACCTCAGAACCATACCACAAAACCCTCCTTAGAACCATCTTTAGGAGAACATAACCTGTAGGATCCAACCACGAGAGATAGATCCTTCAGAGCAGGAATCTAGAACCTTCCAAACGCTACACGACCAGACCACGAAATCTAGAACCTTCCGCCGAAACCTCGAGCACACAAGAAGGTTCACTCGCCCAGCACTAACACGGCCTCGCCATCAGCTGGTCGCTTTGCTGACCTTGTAACGAAACAAGTTTTAGCGTCTGTGTCTGTGGGTTCCGAGACGCGTCTGGGAGAGCTTTCGTCGCGCTGTGAGGTATGAGACTGGGCGGCCTGTGAGTGCGTTTGGGGTGTGTGAGGGAAAGTGATGGGGATTGGGGTTGGGGTTTCTGAGGTCGTGAATTGTGTGAGTGCGTTTAGGGTGTGTGAGGGAAAGTGATGGGGGATTGGGGTTTGGCTTTCTGAGGTCGTGAATTGTGTGAGTGCGTTTAGGGTGTGTAAGAGAGCATAAAGCAGCTTTTGCACTAATAGGCAAAAGTACGTGAAGTGTGTGGTTAGGGTGTCTGTTAAAGTGTTTATTTGAGAGATATTTGTAAAGTGTGTCTAAGTGTGTTAGTTGGTGCGAATGAGAGCGGGATGGATGCATAGGGTGTGTTTTTGGTTTGGTGTGCGTGCGTGTATATATATTAGTATGTATATATGCGTATGAGTGTGTAAAAGCAATAGATAAATAGTTACAGAGATATACTTATATGTAAATATATTCGCAGAGAGAGAGAGCGAGAGATATAGAGATAGTTAAATAGAGAGAGAGAAAGAGAGAGAGAGAGAGAGAGAGAGAGAGAGAGAGAGAGAGAGATTTCAAAATAATAAAGAAAAGAAAGCCAGAAAACCACGCAGACGGTTTTGAAACCGAAGGAAAATCCAGCCACTTTGACAGCCAAGATTCACTCGTTTTCCGCGAAGGTCAGAGCAACGAACTGAGGCCTGAGGTCAAACTAGAACATAAGTTCAAGGTTCAAATCTATAGCAATGACCGATCTACCTGTTCTCGGATGGGCAGCGATTGCAATAATCCCATCTATTGCATATGTTGCAAAAGGAATTTAAATGAGTGTTAGAATATCTATAACATTTGCACAGACTCAGTGAGCCATGAAGGACAGCCTGATGCATAGGTTAGAGATGAAATTAGTTATTAAATACGTGAACAGAACAGACAGAGACAGACAGACAGACAAAGAAGAGAAAGAGAGAAGAACAAATTAAAGAGAAAGAGAGAAGAGCAAATTAAAGAGAAAGAGAGAAGAGCAAATTAAAGAGAAAGAGAGTAAGAGAGAAAGAGACAAACATGGAGAGAGAGAGGTGGAGCACAGGAGGGGAGCGGGGCTGCATCTCCTCAGGGCATCAGCAACAGGAGGAAATTGCTGAACGTTATGTCAAGTGGCGATGACCCCAGACAGCCCCCCCCCCCCTTTCCCCACTCCCTGCAGGCACGCCCTGGCTTTCAGAGAGAGAGAAAGTGTGTGCGTGTTAGAGAGAGAGATGCGGGGGAGAAAGAGATACGATAGATATATAGATAGATAGGAGAGAAAGACCCGGGAGAGGAGGAGGGAGGTAGAGAAGAGAGAGAGGGACTGAAAGACAGAGTGAGAGGGGGTGAGAGGGGGTGGAGAGACAGAGAGAGAGAGAGAGAGAGAGAGAGAGAGAGAGAGAGAGAGAGAGAGAGAGAGAGAGAGAGAGAGAGAGATGAGTAGATAAATGTATATAGAGAGTAGTAGAGAGGGGAGCGATAAAATTATGAACATCCGACCCCCCCACCACCACCACACACAAACCCATCTCTCTCTCTCTCTCTCTCTCTCTCTCTCTCTCTCTCTCTCTCTCTCTCTCTCTCTCTCTCTCTCTCTGTCTCTCTCTCTCTCTCTTTCTCTCACTCTATCTCTCTCTCGCTCTCGCTCTCTGTCTCTCTCTCTCTCTCTCTCTCGCTCTCTGTCTCTCTCTCTCTCTGAATGTAGACAGAGTGAGAGTAAGAGTGAGAGAGAGAGAGAGAGAGAATAAGCCTCAGCGCTCCAATGACCTTCGCACATAAAAGCGACTAACCACCACCAAAGCGCCCGTTAACGCGAGAATGTCCATCTTCACTCCGAGAAGACAAAGAAACACCAATTTACATTTGACTCTCGAGTATCACATCAGCATTTCCATTCGTGTTATTTTGAAATAACCGCGTGTCACCAGTATGCAAAAACAGTGCCACAAGACGGCAATCTCTTTAGCACAGAAGTAACAGTAGCAGTGCCGAGTTTCGTTAAACAAAGGGACATCGCTACGTGCTACGAGGCGCTCCCGCCAGACAAAGAATAGGTGCCAGGACGCCCGGGAGTCGTCTCATTCAACAAAGGAACAGGGCCGGAAATAAGGGCCGTTCGGTCCCAAAGGCTAACCAACATTCTCGACGTTAGTCTAAGAAACCACGACTTAGGAACAAGCAATCGGTGACGAAGAAACAAAAGCAGAGCAGAACCATAACGCGAGAACCACAACAGATCGATCCTCTTTAAGCTTCGGCCGACAGACAGCGAACAAAGAACCAGACACTACGTCAGGTTCGCCTACGATGTTGTCTGCTGAAGGTAGACTCACAAAAAAGAGGCAAAAGAGGGGGGGGGGGATATCAAAGTCAAAGAAGAGCGCCCGTTCGATACCGGGTGAACAAGGTTAGTGGGAAATGGCGGTGTTCCCGCCAAAAATTGTAAACAATGGAAGGTATCAAATGCGCCTTATCAGCCCAGTAAAAAATAAATGTACTTGTATGAAGGGCAGTGATATACTGTTATAAAGCTAGACTAATGTTGTGAATGTTGGTAATGTTGGTAGTGATGCTTGGCAGTGGTGTTGGCAGACATGGTAGTGCCAGTGTGGCCGTGGCGGCGCTGTTCACGATGCCAAATAGGGTACGTCGTCTGCTTGGCTCCCTATCCTCCCCCTCCCTTCCTTTTCTCCTCCTCCCCCTCCTCGTCTCCCCTTCACTCTCCTCCTCCTCCCTCCTCTTCCCGCTCTCCCCATGTTTCTCTCCCCTCCAGTTATCTCCTTCCCCTTCCTCTTCCCTTATATGTTTCCCTCTCCTCATCCTCCTCCCTCACCCTTGCCCCCTGCACCTCCTTCTCTTTTTCTGATCTCCTTCCTCCCTTCCCTCCCCTCCCTCTCCGTACCCCCTCCCTCCTCTCCCTTATCCACCACTTTTTCCCCCTGTCTCCCTTCCGCCCTCAGCGCTCCCCCCCTCCCCCTCCCCCTCCCCCGCTCTCCATCCATATAAAACACCCACCGCCTACACGAGGTGCGTACCCAAACCGTCCCTTCAGTCACTACATAAAAAAGAAAAAAAAGTTATGAGTTAAAAAAGAAATGAAAAAAACATGACTCCCGTCTGGCGGATGTTTGAAAAAAGGAGAAAAAAAAATTGTTGTTGTTTTTATTATTTTTTCATATATCTCATAACCTTGGAAGATTTTCCTTGGTTAACTTACATTAGTGATGATGTGTGTGTTATCACTAACATCACGTTCAGCAGCATGACAGCACAAAAAAATGAGTGACACTAACTAATATTATCATTAGCGTGTGATCCTGTTATCGTTAAAGTGACGGAACTATGTTTCTAAACACTAATTATAACAGTAACGATGACAAAGGCATGGTAATGATATGGGTAATAGTGATTGTCATATTGATAGCTAGAGTAGTTTGTATAGCAAAACGAATAATGCTAGTAATAACAAGAACAAAAACAGCTGTGGCACAAATGATCACCCAAATATCAGTCTCTCTATCTATCTATCTATCTATCTATCTATCTATCTCTCACTCCCATTCTCCCCCCCCCCCCTTCTCCCTCTGCGTCTGCCTCAAATCCACCAACGCATGATAATGAAGCTGCTTAACAAGGAAGAAGGAACTAAGTCAGAGCTGGCCAGCGTGCTGTCGCCTCCTGCGCTTCCTCGGAGGGACTTTTAAGTTTTATTATGTCAGCTCAACGAAAGGAAGAGAGAGAGAAAGAAAGGGAAATTATAAAAAGAAAAGAAAAAGAAAAGGGTTTGTTTAATCACATATATGCACAAACACACACACATACACACACACACACACACACACACATACACTCACGCAGAATCTATTTCTTTCCTACTTTATTTTCTACGCAATGTATGTTGGCCATTTGTCGTTTGCTGTGCTTTTCTTGTTCTCTTTCTCTCTCTGTTTCCCAATTTGTCTGTTTTCTTTTCTAGTTTTAATTTCTTTTCTTATATGGCACAATCGCATTAAGAAAACAAGAAATTAATCATGTAAACACTTCACGGAGAATTATGAATAAGAAACAAGAGAAAATTGAAAGAAATAAGAAGAGGAGGAAGAAGAAAAAGGAAAACGAAAACATCAACAAGACGAAAGGGAAGGAGACAAAAAAGACAGAGGTGTAAATAAGAGAAAATAGAAGAAGGAAGAAGACGTCGAAAATAAATGAAAATGTGTTGATAAGAGAAGACAGGAAAACGGAGCGAAGGAAGAAGACCAAAATAAGATGAAATAGGAAGAACAGAAAGAAGACAAAAAAATTTATATGCGTAGATAAGAGAAGAATAAGGAACAGAAAGTAAATATATGTGCTGATAAAACGATGGAGAATGATGTGGAATAAAAAAGGAGAGAGAAAAATAAAATGATAAAGAGAGAAAGAAAGAAAGGAATGAATGAAAACAAGGCAAATAATAGGAAACAATGAAGCCAAAAATAGGAAAAAAGATACAGATAATAGGAAAAATGGGTTAAAGAAGAAGAGAAGAAAAGGATTAATAATAGCGATAATGGTTAACATAATGAGGA
>BOPN01000135.1:598803-601303 GCA_017312705.2 Penaeus japonicus
TTAGGATTCGGATTCGGAATCAGGATTAGGCAGAGGATATCAAAGGGGAGGGAGGGGAGTAGGGTACAGGAGAAGGGGGCGGTAGGAGAGCGTAAGCGTGAGAAACGAAGGAAAACGAGAGAAACGGGAAGTCGAGAAGGGAAAAGAGAGAAAAGCAAGTAGAAGGCAAGAGGAAAGATAGGATAGAGTAAGAAATGAGGGGAAATTAGCACGAAAGTAAAAGAGGAAACTAAAGAACACGAGTCGGAGTATGAGAGGAATAGGAAATGGGGAAGGTGAAGTAGAAAGCGAGAAAGAAGATAACACAAAGAGGAGAGTGAAAAGGGAAGATAATTAGAGGAAAAGGAAATGAGGAAGGTGAAGTAGAAAGAGAGAAAGAAGATAACACAAAGAGGAGAGTGAAAAGGGAAGATAATTAGAGGAAAAGGAAATGAGGAAGGTGAAGTAGAAGAGAGAAAGAAGATAACACAAAGAGAAAAGTGGAAACGAAAAAGAGCAGGAAAAGTGCAAACAACGAAAGGGAATGAGGAAGGAGTCCGAGTAAAAGAAAACGAGGGAAAGCAAACAGAAACGAGTAAAGAAAGTGAGGGAATAGGGAGAGAGCAAGAAGTAGGGAAGAGAAAATGAGGGGCATAAAAGATTAAGATAGGGAACCTATATAAATTTAAGTTGGAGTGGAAAAGGAGGGGATTAGAATGCGGGAAAGGGGAAAATGATGATAAAAGAGGATAAGAACGAGGGAATGGGATACTAAAGAAGGGATAAGGACGAGGATCGGGAGACGGATGCTGGGGGGGTTGGGGGGGGGCACAGGATCAGGATGGGGGCATATGTATATAGATACATATATGCATAAATAGATATATACAGCAATAAGGGCGAGCACATAACGCCCCAATAATTGCGCCTTACAGCACCAGACTCTCCTTATCTGATGTTTCCCATATAAGAGGTTCCCAAGGTAGCTGGCTGAAACGTATAGCCACGCCCTTATAACCAGAAGCAAGGATAGCCAAATGGGAAGGAGGGAGAGGGAAATGAGGGAGTGAGGGAGGGAAAGAAAGAGGGCAAAGAGACGAAGGAAGATGAGAAGGAAATGAGGACATGAGGAAAGGAAAGGGGGAAGAAAGAGAGGAAGAAAGAGGAGAAGAAAATTAAGGTGTGGAAGATGAGAGAGTGAGAATGGAGGAGATGGCGATTGGAGGAAAGGGGAAGAGAAGAAAGACGCAATAATGAAGAAGGGAAAGAGGAAAGAGGAATCAGTGAGAAAAAAAACATGATAATTAGAGCATAGAAGTTGACAGTGAAGAATTGAAGAGACGAAGGAACGAAAAGGAAGAGGAAAAGGAGGCGATAATAAGAGTATAAATTAATGAATAAAGGAACGAAGAACGGAACCGAAGAAAATTAAAAAAAATGGGAGGAAATTAAAGTACAGAAGATGAGATGATAAGAGACGAAAGTGAAAAAGATCAGAGAGAAACAAGAAATGAAAGACGATACGCCGGGACACACACAAGCGAAAGGTAAAGGAAATGTATGAGACAGCGACAGAGAGAGAAAATGAAAGAAGGGATATAAAAATAAAGAACACAAGGCAGGAAAAAGGAGAATATACAAAAGAATGTGGACGAAGAGAAGGAGAAAGAGAAGGCACCTGAAAAAGAATGAGGGACGAGCAAAGGAATAACACCAACACTCGTTATTCAAGTCCACGGCCAACCTCCCTCCTTTGTCAAGACCGCTTAAAATACCACGGGTCTATTTCTGGTCATGTACCTGGCGATCATCAGTCTTTTTCTTCGCTTTTTTATGAATATTCAGGTATTTATACTTTTTTTTTTTTTTTTGTATGTTTGGGTTACATGTGACTGGTGTTTTTTTTCGTAAACGTTAGTTACATTTTCATTATGTTGTAAGGGAAAGGGGGTGAGGGAGGGAGAGAGCGAAGGAGAGGGAAAGAGAGAGTAAAGGAAAGAAGGGAGAAGGGGAGAGATAAGGAAGGAGGGTGGAGGGAGAGAGAGACGGAAGGAGGTGGGGGGGAGAGAAAGACGGAGGGAGGGGGAAGGAGAGAGAGAAGGAAGGAGGGGGGAGGAAGAGAGAGAAGGAAGGAGGGGGGAGGGAGAGAGAGAAGGAAGAAGGGAGGAGGGAGAGAAAGAAGGAAGGAGGGGGGAGGTAAAGAGAGAAGGAAGGAGGGGGGAGGGAGAGAGAGAAGGAAGGAGAGGGAGGGAGAGAGGAAGGAAGGAGAGGGAGGGAGAGAGGAAGGAAGGAAGGAGAGGGAGGGAGAGAGGAAGGAAGGAGAGGGGAGGGAGAAGGAATGGAGGAGGGAGGGAAGGAAGAAAAGACGGACGGAAAGCAAGAGTGAGGGGGTCGCACCCTTCCCCCAAAGAGCAATCGAAGAGCAAGTAAGCTGATATGATGATAATGATGACGAAAAAGATGATGAAGATGAAGAAGAAAATGATGATGAATTAGAAGAAGAAGAAAAAAGATGAAAGAA
>BOPN01000135.1:621303-631303 GCA_017312705.2 Penaeus japonicus
TCACGCCACCTGAATCATAACCCCCCCCCCCCGATCTCTCCCTTTAGAGTTGCAGTGGACTAAGGATTGAAGGCCCTAATTAGCCCCGCCATTCACAATCATTACCATCCGCTCGCCACCCCTCCCTCCCTCCCTCCCTTCCGCCCCCCTCACTCCCTCTCGCCCCCCTCGCTCCCACCTCCCGTTCCACCCCCTCCCTCCCACCTCCTGTTCCTCCCCCCTCCTTCCTTCCCACCTCCCGTTCCTCCCCCTCCCTCCCACCTCCTGTTCCTCCCCCCTCCCTCCCACCTCCCGTTCCTCCCCCCTCCCTCCCACCTCCCGTTCCTCCTCCTCCCCTCCTTCCCACCTCCCGTTCCTCCTCCTCCCCTCCCTCCCACCTCCCGTTCCTCCCCTTCCCTCGTCTTTCACACACCCTGTCTACTCTATACCTTTAACATCTGATACTTCCTTCTATTCCCCCCCCCCCTCTTGCCCTTCCCCTTTCTCCCCTGTGATACCCCTCCCGTAAATACACGTCCCTCCCTTTTTCCCCTTCCCTTCTTCCCTATCTTTCCCTTTTCTTTCTCTATCTCCTCTACTCCTTCACCTCACCCTTCCCCCTCCTCTATCTTCCCCCTCCCTTTCCCTCCCCTTCCTCCCCCTCCTTTCTGGGTACGACCACATGCCAGCCAACGTGACTGAGGGATAAAGTTTTAGGGTTAAGGGATATCAGGTAGGAGGGGGAGGGAGGGGGAGGAGAAAAGGAAAGGGAGGGGGGAGAGGAGGGGAAGGGGGAGGAAAAGAGGGGGAGAAGGGAAGGAAGGGGATAAAGAAAAGGGAAAGCTGAGAGGGAAACGAAAGGCAAGGAAGGGTAAAGGGAAGGGGAAGGGAAAAGGAAATGAAAGAGAAGGGAAAGGGAAGAGGAAGCAAAAGAAGAAGACTAATAGGAAAAGAAAGAAGGGAGGGGAGAGGAGAGGGGTCGGGAGAGGGGAGGAGGAGTGAGTCAAGGCGCATGGTACAGCGTTCACGCCTGACCAATTAAAATGGTGAGGGGAGGGGGGGGGGGTATTACGCCACTCTTCCGAAGCAAGGGAAGTTATCTGAGGGGACGTATCACGTAAAAGGGTAAAAGGGCGGGGGGGGGGGGGGGGGGGGTTCCGTGGACTCTTGTTTTTTTTCAATTAGTGAACTTTCGCTTGTTAGAGATAACCCTCTCTTACTCTTTTTCTTCTGACATCTCTCTCTCTTTCTCTCTCTCTCGGTCTCTCTTTCTCTTTCGCTCTCTCTTTCTTTTTCTCTCTCTCTCGCTCTCTCTTCCTCTCTCGCTCGCTCTCTCTCTCTCCCTCTCTCTCTCTCTCTCTCTCTCTCACTCTGTCTCTCACTCTCTTTCCTTCTCTCCTTCTCTCTTTCTCATCCTCTCTCCATCTCTCCTCTCCTTCCTTTCGTTCCTTCCGTCCTCCCTTTCTCCCCCCATCCCTCCCCCCCCCCTCTCTCTCTCTCTCTCTCTCTCTCTCTCTCTCTCTCTCTCTCTCTCTCTCTCTCTCTCTCTCTCTCTCTCTCTCTCTCTCTCTCTCTCTCTCTCTCTCTCTCTCTCTCTCTCTCTCTCTCTCTCTCTCTCTCTCTCTCTCTCTCTCTCCCTTTCCTTTCTCCCTCTTCTTTTCTTCCTCCCTCCCTTCATTCCTCCCAAGCCACTCTCCGCCTCCCTCTCCCTCCGTGGCCGCAGCACCGTTTCCGCTCAATGATTTACCTTCATATGTCAAATGTCAGAGAGACGGCGTTGTGGCATCAAGGCGCTCGCTAGTCCATCTCCCAACAACGCAATTGCAATCCGTTTGTTATCAGACTCTACGTAGTATGTAAATTTATATCATGTGGACGTGTGGCATTTGAAAAAAAATCGGACGGCTATCGCAGTGAAAACTGAAAGGCCAGAGAAACAAAAAAAAGAAAAAAAAGAAAAACACTAACAGAGCCGACTTGAAAAACCTCTTTGATACAACTGTCAAGGTCATCGCTCGTGGTCATCATCAACGCTAAACCTTACGTCGTTGTGCCATATGGATGAAATTCCCTTCTCTCGCTCGGGGATAAGGTCGCTCTAAAGGGGTTGTGAACTGGCGCGTGCAAAGTCAGAAAAACAACTTCATTTTCACGACCAGAAACACAATAGATATTTTTTTCCGTGTGTTTGTGTTGCTAAATTCTTTATTCATCGTGTGTTTCATCTTTCATAAGCTTTACTTATGAATAACTTCATAATCATATGTATGTATATAGGTATATATATATATATATATATATATATATATATATATATATATATATATATATATATATATATATATATAAATATATATATATATTATATACATATATATATATATATATATATATATATATATATATATATATATATATATATATATATATATATATATATATATATATATATATATATATATATAGACGTGTATGTGTATGTGTGTGTATGTGTGTGTATGTATATATGTATATATATATATATATATATATATATATATATATATATATATATATATATTTATATATATATATATGTATATATATGTATATATATATATATATATATATATATATATATATATATATATACATATATATATATATATATATATATATATATATATATTATATATATATACATATATATATATATATATATATATATATATATATATATATATATATGTATATCTATCTATCTATATATATATATATATATATATATATATATATATATATACATACATACATACACACACATGCATATGTATATGCATATATGTATATATACATATAGCATCTAACTTGTTCTTCCTTCAAGTCACGTGACTCCTAAAGACGCGGGTACACGGACTGAAGCGAAATGATTGGCCTCCGATCGATAAGAAACGTGAGTTAGCGCTGGGCGATGTTTTACGGCCTCGGGGATGAAAAGATTTCTGGGAAATTTGTTTCATTTGATTGTGTATTTAATCTCATCTTACCATTTATCTATCTTTTTCTTCGGTTTCTTTTCTTCATTTAGTTAGATTGACTTGTGATATATTTATATATATTTTTTTTTTGTGAACGTATGTATCTATTTGATCTTATTTCTCTGTCAGTCGAAGAAATTTTAAAAGCGTCGCTCAAGGAGAAATCTTTATCGTTCGGCCAAGTTGACAAACAGGCCATTGACATTCATGTTGTGTAACACGTGTTTACAAAAAGAGAGAGAAATAAAAGGAAGAAGAAGAGGAGGAGGAGGAGGAAGAGGAAGTGAGAAATAATAAGAAGAGTAGGAGGAAGGGGGGAGAGGGGTAGGGGTAGGAGGAGGAAGAGGAGGAGAAAGAATAAGAAGGGGTAGGGGTAGGGAGAGGAAGAGGAGCAGGAGGAGGAGGAGGAAGAGGAGGAGAAAGAACAAGAAGAGGAGGAGGAGGGGTAGGGGGATGGGGACGGGGAGTGGAGGAGGGGGAGGGGGAGAAGAGGAGGAGGAGGAGGAGGAAGGGAAAGTGAAAAAAGAAAGAAAGAAAGAGAAAAAAGTAGAAGCAGAAAAAGAAAGAAGGCGAAATAGAAAGAGGAGGAGAGAGAAGTGAAGAAAAAAAAGCAAGAAGAAGAAGATGAAGAAGAAAGAAGACAGATATAAAAAAAGTGAAGAAAAGAAAGAAGAAAAAGGAGAAAACTAGTAGTAAAGAAATTGATGATAATAAGGACAAATGGTAACACCAATAGTAATAATGATAAAAATAACAATGATGATAAGAAAAGTAATGATAAGGAAGATGATGATGATGATAATGATATTAATGATAATAATGTTAACGATAATAATGATAGTAGTGATGATAGTAGTGGTGATGATGATGTGAATAATGATAATGATAACAATGATGATTATCATTATCATTAATATTCTTATCACTGTCATTATCATTGTTATTATTATCATTATGACATTATCATTATAATCATAATCATTTTCATTAATATCATTATCATTATCATTATCATCATTATCATTATTATCATAATTACCATCATCATCATTACTATTATCATTATGATTATCATGATGATAACAATGGTACAATTGAAAAAAAAACTTAAATAATGATCATGATAAGCATTATGATCAGTGATTGTGATAATGAATCATTAGGAACGCCCTGTGCGTCTATTTAGGCAGAATACACGCAGCCGCGACTGATTCAAGCAGTGTACGCCCACCCTGATTCACTTGGTGTTTGAATCAGCCACGATTCACCAAGCGAGTCGTGAATATAGTTAGCGACTCTTTTAATGTTCACAATAACTTCCGAAAGCAAGTTGAGCCGTATTATTGCATGGCCTGAGGTGACCTATGGATGCCTGGTGACCCATGGTAAGACGTGGGCCAGCCAGTCATGCAAACGCTTCGGTCTATGTCCAAGGGTCTGATCCCATGTCACTCATGGCAATGCCGTGAAGTAGACCACGATATTCGGATTAAGAGACGGGTATAACTGGGAATGTCAAAGAAAAGGCTGTGGAATTTTTAAGGCTACTTTATAAGTAATGGACGGATGCAGAATTTCATATACAATTGTTCCTTTAGTTAGTGAAAACTGGAATGAGTGCTGCCCCTATTTTAACTGCCCCTATTTCGAGCTTTTTTTTACTTTCACCACGAGGTGAACGGCCACAGTGATCGAGGTCCGCTGGAGTCAGTGCGAGTCTTTGGTTTTGTAGATAAGAGTGCGAAAACTGCATTTGGCTGAATGGGATTGGTAGTTCACCAACAGAAATCAGTGACAGAACCGCACATCCAACCAGGACTAGTAAAGCATAAGACATCCACCCGGAACCTATTTAAGAACGGCACACCCAGCCCTAATCAGTACAAGCGTAGTACGCCCACAGCGCTCTGGCTCTGTTGTTTTTCTGTTGATCCAAATGACATTAACTTTCTCAATACTGAGAATCATAAAAAAAAAACAATTACAACGAAGGCAACAACAGATATACCAGTGAAAAGGCACAATAACAATATTGATGATAATAATTATGAAATACGATAATATATTTTTTATCAATACCACCATCAACATGATCTTCATTGCTATAATTATCATCATTATTATTATTAATATCCTCATCGTCATCATCATTATATTACGACCCTTTTATCAAAACAGACCTTACCTTTGATGCATTCCTAGGAATCTATGAACTTTATCTTGCACGAAATTCCTGTGGGATTAAAAAAAAAGGTCTGTCCGACTAGCAAGTGCTTTACCTTTTTTTCTTTATTTGTCGGGTAGAGAAATTAAATTTCTTGAATGATTTTTCTTTTCGGAAAATGTGCAACACTGCTGAAGACTTTGAGACACGTCACGGGCTATCAACATGGAGTTCCAGGAGTGCGGTAAAATTTCTTTATCTATTTTTTTGCGTTTCCTATCGCCTATTTTTCTTCGGTAAACTTCCTCGAGCAGAGTAGTACCAAGAGCGCGTGAGACTGCACACGCCTTTCTTACGGCGCATTGAAGTCACCTTAAAGCGTCCCGTAAGTGCGAGCGAGAGACGGCGCCGGATTGGGTGAGAGGAGGCAGGGAGCGGGGAGAGGGGAGGGGAGGGGAGGGGAGGGGAGGGGAGGGGAGGGAGAAAAGCAGAGGGGCAGAGGGAGAGGAGGAGGAGGATGGGAGCTGGGGGAGAGGGGATGATCCTAGGATGAGGTGGAGAAAGAGGAGGGAGAATTTTTTCAGTATACGAGTGATGTTATGAAGCAGGAGCTGGAGGAGGAGAAGCAGGAGAAGGAGGAGGAGGTGGCGGAGGAGCAGGAGGAGGTTAAGGAGGTGGTGATGATGGTGGAGGAACAGGAGGAGGAGCAGGAGGAGCAGGAGGAGGATAAGGAAGAGAAGGTGGTGGTGGTGGAGGAAGAAGAGGAAGAGGAAGAGGAGGAGGAAGAGAAGGTGGTGGTGGTGGAGGAAGAAGAGGAAGAGGAAGAGGAGGAGGAAGAGAAGGTGGTGGTGGTGGAGGAAGAAGAGGAAGAGGAAGAGGAGGAGGAAGAGAAGGTGGTGGTGGTGGAGGAAGAAGAGGAAGAGGAGGAGGAAGAGGAGGTGGTGGTGGTGGAGGAAGAAGAGGAAGAGGAGGAGGAAGAGGAGGCGGAGGGGGGGGGGCAGCCGCAGCGGCGTCGACGGCAGAGCGCGGTTCAGACTCAGCGGCAAAAGCGCGGCGGCGCGGCGGAGGGAAGCGATCTCGTGGGGGACACTGAGAGCCATCATTGCGGACATACATACAAACGAGTACGAGGGCGTGTGCGTGCGTGCGTGCGTTCGTGTGTATCAGGGGCGTGTGTGTATGTGTGTGTGTGTGTGTGTGTGTGTGTATGTGCGTGTGTGTGTGTCTGTGTGTGTGTGTGCGTGTGTGTGTGTGTGTGTGTGTGTGTGTTTGTTTGTGTGCGTGCGTTGCAAGCAGACAGTTGGCGCCTGCTCACTTGCCAACCTCCATATCTAATACCCGTCCTTCTTGCATGCATATATCTACTGAAATTGCTTGGCTGCATGCACACACAACTTCAAAAATTATCTTCCCAAATACTTAGATGAATACTTGCGTTCTGAAAATAGTGTTTGTCCATCGTGTTTGAAGTGACCTGCATTTCCCTGCCCATCTGTGCAGCTACCCAGCCTACTTGCATGCCTGCCCACCCGCTTGCCTGAGTGCTTGCTTTACTGGTCGGATGCACACCTGCCTCCTCGCACTCCTGCCTGTCTGCCTTCCTGCCTGAATTCGCACATATATGTCTGCCTTCCGGCTGGCCTGTCTACTCCATTGCCAAGAGGCACACCTTTCTGTCAGCACATGCATGCTCCATTGCCACTGCATCAGTCATTCAGTCAATAGCAAATGCCGCAAAGCAGGTTGACGGACACACCTTACTGCTGTTGCACAATCCTTCATTTCCACCGCCCTTGTCTGTCCCCTCTGTCCGTCTGCCTCTGTCCGTAATTGTGTCTGTATGTCTGCCTCTGTCCGTTTGTTTGTATGTTTGCCTGCCTCTGGTCGTCTATTTGTCTATCAGCCTGTCTTTGTCCGTATATTTATTTAAGCAGCCGTATCTTCTTATCTTAAGAGTCTGTTGGATATCGGCGTAGCATGAAACTTTTCCTGAGCTCTAGATCATGGTGAGTATCCCGAGTCCAAGAGCAATTTCGCTTTCAAGGACAGGGACTTTGATCTCGGGTCTTCAATAGTTAACATGTGAATTAGGACTTGCTAACAAAGGACATGGCTTCGCGGGCATGAGTGGAACTCGTCTTGTTTATACAGACATTCTATGCAAGCAGTGGAAAAGGGATTTAAAGCATTTGATAAACTACATGATGCATGCATTACAAAAGCTCTCTCTCTTTCTCTCACTCTCATTCGGAGGTAATTCCCCTTCTGCAACTCTCCCTTTCGAGCTGAGACTCCCCTTGCTCCCAGACTCACCAGACCAGGATACAAAACTAGATTTCATCGGGAGTTACGCAAGAACGGGAGGGAAGAGGCGGAGGGAGGAGGGGGAAGGGAAGGGTGATAGACAGAGAACGAGAGAGAAGAGATAGAAATATGTGTGTGTGTGTGCGTGTTTACACATGTATTGATATATACATATATATATATATATATATATATATATATATATATATATATATATATATATATGTGTGTGTGTGTGTGTGTGTGTGTGTGTGTGTGTGTGTGTGTGTGTGTATATATATATATATATATATATATATATATATATATATATATATATATATATATATATAAATACATATGTAAACACACACACACACACACACACATATTTCTATCTCTTCTCTCTCTCTATCAACACGATCACAACATAAAAAGAAGCAACGCTTGAGCCTGGAAATAGAACAACAGAAATTGTTTATTTCATGTTTATTTTATTCTATTCCATTACCATGTAACAGATTTACGAATACATTCTTAACAAAATCAAGCAATATAAGTGAAATTGAAACTCAACAATTATGTGTTTTCCCTCACTATCTGTCTGTCTATCTCTTTGTTAATCATTCTCTCTCTCTATCTGTCTGTCTCTGTCTATTTGTGTGGCTCTCTTGCCAGACTTCATGATCATTTCATTTGATATTTCAATCAGGACATCACCAACCTCCTTATTACTGTCATCATCACTGTTACCATCGTCATTATTATTGTTACTACTGTTTTCATTTTGTTTTTTCAAAAACTGTTATTATCATCATCACTATTATGATTATTATCAATACCATTTTTGATATCAATTATTGTCATCTTCATTGCTATTATACTTATTATTATTGTCATTCTTATTACCAATTTTATCATTATGCTCTTTTTTATCAGCTTCATTATCATTATCCTAATTACTAATATTGATATCATCATTATTACCCTCATTATTGCTATCATCTTTATCATCGTTATCATTGTGATCATCACTTTTATCATTATTATGACTTCCATCATTATTGTGACCTTTGTTGTTATCAATATTATGATTCTTATCATTATTGCATATTATTGTTATCAATATGATGATTATTATCATTATCATCGCAGTAATTATTAATGTGATGATTACCATTACTTTTGTTATCACTATCATCATTATCACTATCTTGATATCTATTAAAATAATTATTACCATTATCATCTTAATCGGTATCCTCATTCCTAATATTGTCATTACCATTATCACTATCGATATCATCATAATCATCATTATCTTTAACATTGTTGTTATTACCATTACCTTACTATTTTCATCATAATAATCATTATCATTATCACCATCATTACTATTACTTTTACTACCATTAATGTTATTATCATTATTATCATTGCTATTATTATTATGTCTTAATAGTGTCATTGCTGTTGTTGTTGTTGTCATTAAGATTATTATCATAATTGTTGTGCTGTTGTTATTGCTATCAATAATTATCATTTTTATCCTTATTATCATTATCATCATTATGATCACTATTATCAATATTCATCTTTTTATTGCTACTGTTACTGTCAATATCACCATTGTTACCATAATTATTATCTTCATTGTTCTTATTAATGATGTGATTAATAGACGTTATCTGCAGCATCTTTATCCAATTACTTGAAATTCCTTTGCCCAAATTATCTTTATCTATTCCTTTATATTTGAACATTTTTTAATTACCTTTACCTAGAAGTTTTATGAAAGTATAAACATAGGTAAAGTATTTATTGCATGATAGGTAGCTTTGATGAGTTGATAAATAACATTCATTTGAATCCTTTGACGCAGTTCATATGAATTCGTAAACTCACCAGGGACTTCGCACACGTAGTTTTTGATGTAAAAAATGTGTGCAGAAGAATATAGATATATCAAACATTTTCCATGGTTGTTCATAAAAGCAGTCAGTGATCAAAAGCCCCTGAAGTGCACCGTCACAGACAAGGCAATTTATTCGAATCCACTTACATTTTCTAGCGAAGTAGGAGAGAGGATCTCCGTAAAGGCTGAAACTGCATTATATCTCGGTCTCTCATATTTATATATATACATACATATACATAAAGACGAATAGATCGGTGTAGATAATGTATATGCACAAAGGATAGATACATGTGGGCAGATGGATAAATAAGTATATCTATAAATATACCACAACACGCACATATACACATACACACGTATACATACATTAGTACTTATCATAATTATTGTTTTTTTTATAATCATTATAATAACCATTATCATTACAATCAATATCACCATCATCATTACAATCATCATTATTATCATCATTGTCATCCTTTTTATCATCACCCTTATCATTATCATTATTATAATTGCTTACATTATTATTATCATCCTTATCAATGCTATCTTCATGATCACTTTTATCATTACTAATATTATTATCATTAAAATCACCGGTATTAGCATCATTACCAGCAATATTTTTCATATAGT